>JASSUY010044161.1:0-13704 GCA_032466535.1 Forpus xanthops
ACAGAACTGATGGACAGGGGTAGAGCAGTTGATGTCATCTATCTGGACTTGTGCAAAGCGTTTGACACTGTCTCATATGACATCCTTGTCTTTAAGTTGGAGAGACATCAACTTGATAGGTGGACCACTCAGTGGATAAAGAACTGGCTAGATTGCTGCATGCAAAGAGCTGTGATAAATGTCTCAGTGTCCAGCTGGAGACCAGTAACAAATGGTGCCCCTCAGGGATTTGTGTTGGGACCAGTCTTGTTCAACATCTTTGTTGGTGACATGGACATTGGGATTGCTTGTCTGGGATTCCTCCCTCAAGAAGCTTGCCAATGACACCATGCTGTGTGGTTCGGTTGGTACACTGGAGGGAAGGAATGCCATTCAGAGGGACTTAACATATTTGTGAGATGGGCTGATGCCAACCTCATGAAGTTTAACTATGCCAAGTACAAGGTCTTACACCTGGGTCGGGGCAATTCCAGGTGCACCTACAGGTTGAGCAGAAAAGAGATTCAGAGCAGCCCTGTGGAGAAGGACTTGGGGGTGTTGGTCAATGAGAAAGCAAACATGAGCCAGCAGTGTGTGCCTGCAGCCCAGAAAGCCAACCATATCCTGGGCTGCCTCAAAAGGAGCATGACAAGCAGGTTGAGGGATGTCATCCTGCCCCTCTACTCTGCTGTCGTGAGGCCTCACTTGGAGTATTGTGTGCAGTTCTGGGTCCTCAGCATAAAAAGGACATCAAACTGTTGGAACAAGTCCAGAGGAGGGCCATGAGAATGTTCAGGGGACTGGAGCACCTCCCATATGAAGATAGGCTGAGAAAGTTGGGGCTGTTCAGCCTGGAGGAGAGAAGGCTGCGTGGAGACCTCCTAGCAGCCTTCCAGTATCTGAAGGGAGCCTGTAGGGATGCTGAGGAGGGGCTCTTCATGAGGGACTGTACTGAGAGGACAAGCGGTAACAGATTCAAACTTTAACAGCGGAAGTTTAGATTGGATATGAGGAAGAAGTGCTTTACTGTAAGGGTGGTGAGGCACTGGAATGGGTTGCCAAGGGAAGTTGTGAATGCTCCATCACTGGCAGTGTTCAATACCGAATTGGACATAGCCTTGGGTGGCATGGTTTAGTGGGAGGTGTTCCTGCCTGTGGTAGGTGGGTTGGAACTAGATGGTCTTAAGGTCTTTTCCAACCCTAAGTATTCTATGATTCTATGACCTCATCGATCAGTCTGATGATCAGGAAGTAACTCTTTTATATACTCGGTTCTCACTGTCGAAATGTTCCGTCCCCACATGCACTTGGTAGAACAGCCTGCATGACAACACCATGTGACTGAATGTGACAAAATTGTCTCATTGTTTAGATAATACTAGGGAGAAGCCACCAAATATATGCCCAGAAATAACCTCAAACCACGACAGTGGTGATTAGTCAGGTTCATCCCATTTGGCTGGGACAATCCAGAGAACCAAGGGCCTCATGAAGGAATTTGCAGGGATGTGCCAGAGCAGAGTGGCAGCAGCAGCACCCAAAACCACTGAGCTTGTTCAAGGAGCTCTTGTGGGACGCCAGACCTCTAAAGAGCCTCACAGAAGCCCCACGGCCCTGATAAGCCAAACAGTGGATAATGGTACTGGCAGAAAGCAAGAAATTACATCCTTGAGAGAGGTAATGTGTGCAGGTTTGTGTTTGGCTTTGTTTTTGGGGATGGCTCCACTTAAAACATAGACTCTTGCTCTACTCTCTGATCCTGCTATTCCTTCATTGTCATTGACTGGTTTTGCTAAGGGAATTAATGGCTCTATGCATCAAAATTTTAAAGTGTGTCATGAGTTTGCACTTTCTCCCCTCCAAAACTCCCAACCACCCCTAAAGAGCAGAGATAGGCAAAAAAAAAAAAAAAAAAAAGCTCTGCTATACTAAAATAGCACAACACACAAAAGTCAAAAGACATGGGTAACCAGATCACTCATTCTATGCTTGAAAGAGATTCCAGTAAGACTGCCCACATCCCACTGAACTCTAAGAAAGGTGAGGAAACAAGCAAAAAAAACCAATAACGACACAAAAATCAAACCACAAAACCCAAGGACAACCAAAAAAAACCCAAACAAACACAAAAATCCCAGCCCCCCTAATTTTTCAATCTTTTGCTGTGAACTGTCATTCTAAGTAGTAACTACAGCAAAATTACTCTGCCCAACACCTCTGTAAGCCTGCTAGCAACATATTCTGGTTATTTTAAACCCATGTAAAACAATTAGTGTGGATTACAGGGGAAGATATAGCTAAGGTTGTCAGGGATGATTCTGGAACCGAGGGCAGCTTAATATATGAGGTGCCACATCTGAAAAGGGACAAGGGACACCAAAGTCTGAACCAGGCATTTTATCAAGGACAGTGAATTGGCAGGACATCCTTTCACAGAGCAAGAAAAGCTTGAAAGCATGAAGGTCTACTCTGATCAGCATCCAGCTGTGAAGAGCTATGAGTGCTATAGACACAGTTCTTAACCTCTGCTTTGTTAGATTCATAGTTTGAGCTCCCTGAATCCCTTAGTCCTTTAATAATTCTGGCTTTCTCTTAATCCTGCCCAATTTATCGATGACCTTTCTGAATCGTGGATTTAAAACTGGAAGCAACAGCCCCACAGGGAGAAGTACAGAGGAGGCATAATTCACCTTTACTCATATTAAGATGCCTATGTCTCATATTTGCCTTTTTGATGTGGAATTGTATTGAATGTTGATGCTCGGTGTGACTTCCTGTACCTTTTGAAGAGCAGCTGCTCTTTAAGACAGCATTTGTAGCCTTAAAGCATGGCTTCTGTTCACACTTCCCTAGACCAAGATGTCACGTGATTATGCTGAATTGCAAATTGCATATTTATGTTATACTTAATAAACAACCTACACTTCCCTGCTCAATACTACTTCCTTTACATTTCTTCATGTGTGTGTGTGTGTGTGTGCATATGCTATAAATTCAATCAATAAGAGTATTGTTTTCCTCCAAGTCATTGATAACAATATTAAATACCAAAAGGTCAAGAACTGATCCTTAAAGATCTCACAAACACCAGCAAGAAAGGCAAGTGTTTAATCAATATGAACTCTTCTATTGATTTTGCATCATATGGCTTCTTAATCAAAATATCATGCTGTAGCAAACCAAACAGTTTACAGAAATGGAAGTGGTAAATTGCACTACTGCTGTTATCAGTGAAACTTCCATTTAAAAGAAAATTTAATATCCACGTAGAACTCATAATCCCAGGTTGCCTAGCATTGTTATTGATCAACTTTGCATTATTCTGATAATTACATACTTGTTGTAAGAAATCTAAACCACCCAGCTTTTAACCATTTAGGAGCTCACATACAAGGCTCAGCATGGCAATTGATTTTCAGTCCTCATTAGCACTTTCAGGCAAATGCAGAAGACATAGATATCAGTCATCTGATAGTAGCTTAGAAGTATTACACTTTTACATGTCAGTCTTCAGTCACGTAGTGACTAACACAGAAAGAATTAAGATGAGCTAAAAAGAAAAAAAAATATAAAACTACTACAGTTAGCATAACTATTTTTTTAGGTATCTGTTAACTCACACCTAAAATAGAGAAGGTTCAAAGGGGATCCTATCAATGTATTTAAAAACCTAACGGGAAAGTGCAAAAAAGACAAAGCCAAGTTTTTTTGTGGTGCTCAGTGGCAAGACAAGGCAACACACACAGACTGAAACATGGGTGGTCCCCTTCAAACATCAGGAAATTCTTACTATGAGTGCAATGGAGCACTAGAATAAGTTGCTCAGTGAGGTTGTAAAGTCTCCTTCCTTACAGGTATTGGAATATTGTCTGGACACTATCTTGGGCAACTGGGTCTCAGTGGCCCTTTCTGAACCTTCACAGGTCCTTTCCAACCTCAGTTGATCTGTGATTCTGCGATATAGCTTAAAGGAGACATAGTTGGTCATCTCTCTAATCAGTGGTAATTCTTGCGTGCTGTGAAAATGCTATCACCTCTAGGGTTACATATTGTTCAATTATTTGGACAATGACAATATAAATATTGAAGAAGAACAAAATATTCCTTGACATAATTTACTTAGCCAGTCCAGAATTGCCTCAGAAAGTACACTGCATTTCCTAGTGGAGGAAAATGCTATTTTGTACTATAACAACATTTACACTGTCAGATTTCTTGTTCAAAATTGTCCTCAGCTATATTCTCTTCCTTTGATTTGACATAGTACAGTGGGGGCAATTCTCATCTAATTATGTTTTCACTTGGTAAACAAACCTACGGTATATATTGCATTTTAAACGAAGTCACTTATTTTGCAAGATCAATCACATAAGATTTTTCATGTTTGAAATGGCTTCCACTGCTCAGCATAACTTCGACCTGTGGTAGAGAACTGATCAAATAGGAAGTATTTCGGAAAGTCTTAAAAACTAGAAACTTAGAAAGAAAAAAATACAAAAATAGAGAAAATATATATACATTCTTCATAATTTTTTCTATGATAATGGACATGCAATGATTTAAAAGAATTAAAGCAAACAGAACAGATATAAGAGTGCAAAATACACTGTGAAAGAATAAGACCCATCTCGCAGTAATCTAGAAAGCTAGACAATGTGGTACCATAGAGCATATCAACTTTTAAATGACTGCAAATATTAATTCAGTCTGATACTAACCTATGATTGTGCAAAATAATGAAAATTAATATTTGTACAAATTACAGCTGCAGAATTTAGTGACCACAGCATAAAAAAAATGCCAAGAACATGCAATTGAGATCATCTTAGAAATAGTTTCACCTGTATCTGATAACATTTTATTTGAGTAAAATTAAACCAAGGAAACCTAGTTTGATCTGCTAGATATTATACTCAATTTGTACATATATAAATTTCTCCATATGGTGAATGATACAGGAAATAATGTCCATAATATCTTTAAATTATGTTCCTTATAACTGAAATTACATTTTTGTTTTTGCTATATGTTGTTGTAATAAAACTCAGCCTAGCTAAATTCCTGAAGGTGAACATATTCCACTATCCACAAACAAGTGTAATCTAAAGCTGTGAATCACTATTAAGAAATATTGAAGATCCATTTTTCTGCTTACCTGGGAAAAGAGAGAGGACAACATGAAAGCTTCAGGCACACCCCTTGATGCATTAACTAAGCTAACAAAACCCAGTATTTTCTTTCAAACAGAAACATATTCCTTACAGGTAAGCTTTATATACCACAGGGCCAGTCACAATCATCTCACAACTGACCTATGGAGCAACATTTCTGGACACAGTCTAGTCCAGTGTTCACCTTGAAGAACCTGAGGAGCTACGTGATAGAACAGGAGGAGGAAAATCACAAATCATGTAAAACAAGTTAGCCGCGAAACAGAATGAATTGCAAAATATTACCAGCTGTTTAAGTTGTGATATACATATCTAAAGGACTGCTTGTCACTCACATTTCACTTCTTAAACTTTGTTTTCATTTCAATGTTGAAATTCTAAAATTGTGTTTAGGATGAGCACTACCATTCAGCAGCTGTGAGCTGTTAACATATCATCTCTTCCTGCTGTAAAAGCAGCAATCCTACGGAAATGCTTACAGAATGCATGGAGCAAATAATTTAAACAAAGCATTCAAATACATTTTTCCAAACATTAGGGGAAAAATACATTCAACCATTGATAAGATTACTTTTATATATATTTTATTGATTTATATTCCCCAAAATTCCTGAAGGCACTTCTGTCAATAGCTAACAAGCAGTTCTTTGATAATATCTGTTGCTACTGGCATTGGTTAATTTTGATCAAATACCTCTTCGGCTGCCCAGTGGGAGGATACAGTAAAGGTGGTGCCAGACATTTCTCAGAAATGTATATTGAAAGGAGGAAAGGTAACAGGCAGAACATGCAATGCAGGAAATTCTGATTAAACACAGGATTTTATTTTCCTCACTGAGGGTAGTTCAACACTGAACAGTGAATCAGTTAGGTAGTGACACTGGGTGGCAATCTTAGCAGGAAATGCCCAGCCAAGTTAACTAGGAGCAATGGAAAACCTGGAAATATCAGAGAAGAGTGAAACAATGTTACTGTAGCATGAGAAAAATGGCCAGAGAAGATACTCTGAATTATGGGGTTGCAGAAAGAAGTATCATCAAAGAGGAAGAAAAAATGAAAATTTAAAGAAAAAGATACAAGATTTGAGAGAAATTTTAGAGGGTTGCAATCAAATGGAAAATACAACAAAGGTAATTACTGACAGTGTTAACTAATTCAGATATGAGTTATAACTAATCTAAACAATAACAGTGATTTGTTAGAGATCTCAGATCAAGTGGACTGTGGCCCGGTGATCATTAAAATGATAGGTATATTGTTTAAGTCTTGGACAGAGACATATTTGCAAGGCACAAATACAGTCATTTGTTCTGACTGGGCTCTTGCTGTAGCCACAAGAATGCTTGCAGGCTGCTCTTGCATGAAGTCAATGCTATATACTAGTCTGTTTCCTTTTAATTTGATTTAACATAAAAAGCACAATGAAAATATTGATTATGTATCCCATTTAAGTGAAATTATCAAGCTGAAAGAAAAGCTGAAATATGAAGTTTTGCTCTTGCTTTTATATGTGATCATAAAAGACATCTGCCTGACTTTCAGGAAAGAACAATATATTTCCAAGACTCCATTTACAAGTAATTTTCAATAAAATTGTCTCTAAGGGCCAAAGTCTTGCCCTACTACTGTCAATGGAGTTCTTTTAATAAGTAAAAGCCAAGTCCTTGCTCTGCAAAATGAGCTGCCTGTAACATTATTTCAAAAGATTGTTGCATTTGGGCAAATGTGGACTCCTGCATAATTTGCATCAGTTATTGTGCAGACTTAGACACATTAGAAAATTACACTTCCACTTTGCTTGTTATGTCCTAAATGATTTACTGTTGATACTACTCAGAGAGGACCAGTAATGGTTCTCATACTGTAATATAGATGTAAATAAAAATTTCTAAACATTTACATAGTTGATCTATTTAATTTCCAAGTATTTTTAGCTCAGATACCACTCCAAGTGTGTAAAATAATTCCTTCAGTGTAAAGTTTTGCTCAATTTTATTCTTTTTAAGTGAATTGCAATTGCCATGCTTCTGACAAGTCAAATTTATTATTCATTTCTGTAACAACAAAACAAATGCACTTGTAGAAAACAGCTGAGGTATTTTGGGCAGAGAGATTGCTTGAATTCCTGAGAAAATTTGCTGTTAGAACAGAATACTGGTTCACTGGAATTATTTTCTGCTTAGTTTCACCAATATCTTTCTAATTTATTTTATTTTTTATGGGGAGTTGACAAGAATCAAAATTAGAACTGATTCAAGGCTCAATTCTACTATCACAAAGTTCCTTCAGTAGCTCCTGAAAGCTTCATCAATGTAAAAGAGTTCATATGGTACCCATATGTCCTTACCCTTGTAGTAAATTACTTTGTATTGCATGATGGAGAGCTTTTTTCTTCTTTGCTTTTATGGTTGTAATGATTCAAGAAGCCACAAGTTCAGCAAACTGCATTCTTACTCTGTGAAGACCTTGACCTTACTCTACGCTTAAACCGATAGCTATTTAACCTTTTCAGTGGCACTAGGATTGGGCGCATAACTCCTTCTCTGTTATGATGCTATCTGAATACTGTTTTTTAGTGAATCACACATCCTTTTTTAGCAGACTCTCTTGTGGATGAAAAACAACCCTCTTTGTTTCAGCTGCTCCTGATGCTCTTTGTTGAAACACCCTCTCTTCTGCGGAAATGCCTCTTTCAGTAAAATTTCTTTTTCCTACATTGATGTATAAGTCCTTTTATATCATGTAATGTAGGTCTATTTAAACTCTTAGGAAGAAAATTTTTTTGACACAATGTACTCTTAAATTTATGGTTCATGCTAAAAGGGCTACAAAAAGAAGTTCAAATCTTTATTATTAACAGTATGCAAACAAAATTATTGTCACACAACCCAGCACAATCTCCTGTCTTCTTGTCTCTTTTTCAAGGTAAATCCTGAGCTAAAAATTAAGAGAGGAAACAGTAATGGCGCTGTTGAAATTAATTTCTCCTGAACTAGGATTCTCATGCACGTCTAGTGCCCCATGTTTTGAATGTATGTGTTCTGTGCTTTTCTGACTTCTACCTACACAAAACAGGGGAAAAGAAATTTATTAAATATATGGAGCACTTTGAACTAAGCCTACGCAATCTCTCTGCTGTCATAGCATGAGTAAGGAAACCTTGCCCATTGCTGAAGAGATTTAACTCCTGAGTATTTTTTTTTTAAGTTAACTGCTGGAATCCTAGATCATCTAAAAAGAGGGAGAGAGGGAAGAAAGGAGGGCGAAACTAAGAAACAGTGTAAGCATCATGTGAGATCAGAGAGAAGTACGAAAAATACTACTGCCCTCTGTTTACTTGTCTTCTATTGAAGAGGCATAAAAGTGAGCCTTAACTCATCAGGAAATGAAATCCAGCTAGAGTGGGTATAAAAATTGCAAGTAAAGAATAATATACTGTCTAGTTTTAGACCACAGTGAAAGGAACACAGGACTATCTGTCAAAAAACTTCACAGTTTTTTGTAATTTCCTTATAACCTTTTGTGCCACCATTTAAAGGAACAAATTTTCTTGTGATCATTGCCTAGTGTCTCACTAACGCAGCTACTACAAGCCAAGTGTTTCAAGATCAATAACTTCACAAATCCACTCCTTGTGTAAAATTTTAAAAAGTAAAACATTAAAAAAAAAAACCACAGTTATCATCAATTAAGAAAACAGAAAATTTGTCTACAAGTAAATATTCAATAATATCTAATGGCATAAAAAAAAGTTTTCTTCCTTTTCAATCCAAAATATATCAAATAGATAGCTTTTCAAAGTATACATTTCTTTATTCTGGCACCTCATCTGTGGATTTAAAATAATGTAGGAATAAAGCCTTCTTGCAGTTAAAAATTCATGCATGTCTGTTTGAAATTATGAAAATGTCACAATCAAAAACCCTCTGGAAAATACATACCTAGAGATTTGTGTGTTTGTAGTTTTTGTGACTAGATCAAATGTGCCACTCTGTGTGTTTCTTAAAACATAGAATCAAAGAATAGTTAGAGCTCGAAAGGACCTTAAGATCATCTAGTTCCAAACCCCCTGCCAGGGGCAGGGACATCTCACACTAAACCATGTCACCCAATGTCCAACCCGGCCTTGAACATCGCCAGCGATGGAGCATTCACAACTTCCCACGGCAACCCATTCCACTGCCTCACCACACAGTGAGAATTTCTTTCTCAAATCCAATCTAAACTTCCCCTGTTAAAGTTTGAACCTGTTACCCTTTGTCCTATCACTGCAGTCCCTCATGAAGGGTTCCTCCCCACCATTCCTATAGACCCTCTTCAGATACTGGAAGACTCCTATGAGGTCTTCATGCAGCCTTCTTTTCCCCTGGCTGAACAGCCCAACATTCTCAGCCTATCTTCAAATGAGAGGTGCTCCAGTCCCCTAATCATCCTCAGGGCATGCCTTCAGACTTCTTCCAGCAGTTCCATGTCCTTTTTTTGTTGAGAACACCAGAATTGCACACAATACTAAAAAGTGAGGTCTCGCAAGAGCAGAGTAGAGGGGCAGGATCGCCTCCCTCAAGCTGCTGGTCACGCTCCTTTTGATACAGCCCAGGATATGGTTGGCTTTCTAGCCTGCAAGCACACACTGACTGATCATGTTAATTTTTTCATCGACCAACACTCCCAAGTCTTTCTCTGCAGGGCTGTTCTGAATCTCTTCTCTGCCCAACCTGCAGCTGTGCCTGGGATTGCTCCCATCCAGGTGTAGGACCTTGTACTTGGCATAGTTAAACTTCATCAGATTGGCATCAGCCCACCGCACAAACGTGTCAAGGTCCCTCTGGATGGCATTTCTTCCCTCCAAAGTATCAACCCAACCACACAAGTTGGTGTCATCAGCAAACTTACTGAGAGCGCACTCTATCCCACTGTCCATGTCACTGTCAAAGATGTTGAATAAGACCGGTCCCAACACCAATCCCTGAGGGACATCACTCATTACTGGTCTCCAGCTGGACACTGAGTCATTGACCACAGCTCTTTGCATACGGCAATCCAGCCAGTTCTTTATCCATTAGGTTGTCAAACTATCAAATTGATATCTTCCCAGTTAAGAGACAAGGATATCATGTGAGACAGTGTCGAATGCTTTGCACAAGTCCAGGTAGATGACATCAACTGCTCTACCCCTGTCCAACAGTTCTGTCGCCCCATCATAGAAGGCCACCAGATTGGTCAGGCAGAATTTCCCCTTAGTGAAGCCTTGTTGGCTGTCACCAACCATATTGTTGTTTTTCATGTGTCTCAGCATGCCCTCCAGGAGAATCTGCTCTAAGATTTTGCCAGGCATAGAGGTGAGGCTGACTGGTTTGTAGTTCCCCTCCTTGAAAATGGGATTTATATTTCCCTGAACCTGCTCAGTAAAGTTCCATGGAATAGAGCCCTAGAGGGCAGAGGGCCAAGGCTCTTGGTTGATATGCAAGAATAACCTGCTGCAAGCTCAGAAGCAATACACCCCTACTAGAAGGAAGTGCTGCAGGAGGGCCAGGAGATCTCCTTGTATGGATAAGGATCTGCTGAGGAAAATTTGAAGGAAAAAAGAGGCTTACAAAAGGTGGAAGCAAAGACAGGCAGCCTGGGAAGAATAAAGGTATGTTGTCTCGGAAGCTAATGACCAGATTAGGAAGGCTAAGGCCCACTTACAATTAAACTTGGCTAGGAATGTTAAAGGAAACAGGAAGGGATTCTATAGGTACACTGCAAATAAAAGACAGGCTAGGGACAACATGGGCCCCCTCCTGAAGCTATCGGGAGAACTAGTTACCCTGAATTTGGAGAAGGCTGAAGTTCTTAATGAATTCTTTGCTTCAGTCGTCACCAGCAAATGCTCTGACCTTACCACCCAAGTTTTGGAAGGCAGATGCAGGGACGGTGAGAATGAAGACCTTGGGACCAGTGTAGGAGAGGATCTAGTTCGAGAGCATCTTAGGAACCTAAATGTATACAAGTCTATGGGACCTGATGAAATCCTTCTGAGGGTTCTGAAGGAGCTGGCAAATGGAGTTGCTAAGACACTGTCCATCATATTTGAAAAATCTTGGTAGTCATGTGAAGTTCCCAACCTTCCTTCTTGCAGGAAAAGTCAGAGTATTGATTGTACTTTTTCTACTGTGAACTAAAAAATACAACACCTCTCAAAGCACCTGTATAACTAACTGTCCCTATCCACTGAAAAGCACAAAAGAGTTTGAATTGGGCCAATTCAAAGTTGCCTTTTATTACTTGTCTTACTTGTCATTTTCCCTCCTCTACCTTAACCTTCATGCTTCTCAGTCATCAATGATTGATGCTGTGAGGACTAAAAACTTAATGAAACTAACTGAACATTCACCTGATAAAAAAGCAGATAAAATTATGATTGTTATTTATAACATTTACAACATTTATAAATGTCTTTATAACAAGACTCAGTACTGGGTCTTCTTGAAGGCATTTCCTGCTTATTCAGAAAGGCAGTCTACTGTTAAAGCAGTCATAATACAGAAGGATCTTCTAATCCAAAGACGTTATTCAGTATGCTTTAGGTCATACTACAACCTCATTTATTATTCATGGCCATTACCTTGATTGCTTAGGCTTGATGTGCGACTATGCTCCAAGCTCAGAAAAAGCATTCAGAATGGAGCATGAGAGTAGACAGTGTATGAAGGCATTAGGCAGCAGAGGAGAATCTGTAGGTGATATAAGGCATACTCAAGAAGTAAAAATTCATTTTCAGCAGAAGTGCTCATTAGAAGTGGCACCAGTACATTCTCCAAGGAGGAAAGAAGCAAGACCATCATGAGTCTTATTTCAACAATGGGAAGAGGAAAAGAAAACCTGAAAATTCAGTAACTAAAACAATGACACGGCTTCAGTTGAAAGAATGACTGATTTGTCTTAAGCCTGCTGAGCTTTCTATACAGAAATTTTACTTAGATGAGTCTACCAAATTCTGTTCTCAACTTAACTGCAAACTTATGCTTAGAGAAGAGCATATCTGCAGGTCTTTGGGACAATGAACACACTATGTATTTGAGGAGCAATTGGCAAAACAAAGTGCCAGCTCTATACTGAAATTTTACTAATTATACCCTTGTCCATCATCTTAAGATCAACACTATGCACTCCTCCTTCACAAAGCAAATCTGGATATGACATACTGTCAACTGGTTCAAACATCAAGACTCCTGTATTTCCTTACTAATAAGAGTGATTGTGAGTTCTGTAATGTGGTTCTCATCCATATGATAGCAGTTGCTATGGTTTTATTATTTACTTTCTCATTTACGCTATGTGTGACATACTGCTGATTCTGGGTTTGTTCTTTTTTTTTTTTTTTTTCCTTTTCTTCCACTGCAGTACAGACAATATTTAGTGATCCAACCAAAACAGAGAAGAATTTTAGAGATAAACTATCTCACTGAAGGACAGCAGGAATTCTTTAGCATGTCCTTTCTTCCCTCACTCTTCCCCCCCAAAAAAATATAGCAAAATCGTGTAGTCACCTAGGTAGAGTGAAGCAAAGAGGAAAAGCTTTACTGAAAGCATCTAGAAAATGCTTATTATTCTGGGAGAATAAGGCTTGTGAAAAAGGCACCAGGTATTTATACCATCTTAACAGAAAGTAGGTCATGGCTAACATAAAAGTGAATGCTTCAGAAAAATAATTTAAAGAGGGTAGGTCAGCCTAAGATATTAAAATATATCAAATATAAGCACTTATAAAAATCCACTTGCAACTAAATGTGTTCCAATAAGCTGCTTGTTCCTAATATTTTATTTAAAGGTTAGCATTCTCAATATCTACCATAATTTAGTTTTCTAAGAATAAAACAGAGCTGCATACAGAACAGCTGGAGGCAGATTTGCTTTTTTGACTGTCAGTAAATGACTTAAGTATGCAGTCTTTTCCTGGGTGTAGTCAGAAGGAGAGCACTTGTTATTTTTACTTTAAAGAGCTTGTCTAAATCTATGCTGAGGTGACTTTCTCGAGAGAGGCCCCCTGCAACGCCTGATCGGGGGGAGGCTCGGCATCCAGGAGCTTTAACTCGCAGCAGCAACAGACTCCGAGGGAGCCTGGGGTCCTCGACAGGGCTTGCCCAGGAGCCGGCAGCTCAGCGGACGCGAGTAGCTGACTCAGAGGGGGTAGCACCAGCCCTAAGTGATTAAAAACCTGCCCGGGATCGCGGCGAACAGAGCGGGTTCGAGGCAGATTGAGCAGGCAAACAGGGCAGGTTCGATGTAGTTTGCGCAGCAGTTCGCGCGGGCAGGCGAGCAGGATGGTGAGCACTCGCTGTATGACCAGGGCTCTGGGATCTCTGCTCTGGCTACCCCGGCGGTGGGCAGTGTAGGCGCTCAGACGGAGCTGATGAGAGGGGAGGCTGCCGTGCAGAGCTCAGATTGTAGAGAGCACCTGCACTGCTCTCCTGAGAGGAGGGTGCACAATGTGTAGGGCTGCACTCTGTGCTCCATGGTGGAGGTCCTCCTGCAGCAGGGGCTGAGCTGTGGGACACTGTCACTGGGCTGA
>JASSUY010044162.1:4229-26385 GCA_032466535.1 Forpus xanthops
GAGTTGCATTCTTTTGATTCTCCTCCCCATCTCCCTGGGACTGGGGAAGAAAGAGGGGGGAGTGAGTGAGAGAGCGATTGTGTGAGTTTGAGAGCCTTAAACCAGGTTAAATATATATGTAAATACGAATGTGTACACAATTTTACATATTACTAATAATAAAGATAAGGGAAATAACAAGGAGAGAGATATAAAACTAAAAAGGGAAAGAAAAAATAATAAAGAGCAGTGATGAGCAATGTAATTTCTCATCACCGATACTCAGCCCAGCCTGAGCAGTAACCATTTTTTTTCCAAGTAATTTCTCCAGTTTATATATTGGGCATCAGATGCTATGGTATGGAATACCCCTTTGGCTAGCTGTGGTCAGGTGTCCTGTCTCTGCTGCCTCCCACCTTCTTGTGCCTCTATTTACTGGCAGACATGAGAAGCTGAAAAGTCCTTGAGTTGGTAAGTGCTACTTAGCAACAGATAAAACATTGATTATTGGCATTATTTTCAGACTAAAACCATAACAATGCACTCACCAGCTACTAGGAAGAAAATTAGATTTTCTTAACCTCTGAGCTGAAATCTGGACATGTTACGTTAGTAGCCCAAAGTCCTGTGGTGACTTGTGTGAATTTTGTCTCTCTGATCACTTGGTATATCTGCTTCTGCTACTCATTCCTGGAACCTAATCTCTCCTTTTCTGATATTTTTCTTAGTATAACAGCAGAAAAGCAGAGCAGAGCAGAGCATAGCATAGCATAGTGTAACATGGCATAAGATAACCTCTTCTCCAACATAACATTTCTTTACCGAGCTTTGCTAGAAGGTGTTATGCCTTCATCAGAGCAATGACACTTTGATAAAGCACTAGCACAATACACCATCAAGAAGCTGCATAGGGTAATGCATTGGTGTAGTACATCAAAATGCCAGTGCTCATGAGAGGCTTGATTCTGCTTCTGTTGAAGCCTGCAGAATGTTAGTATTGAGTATAATGAAAAGCATTACAACCATAATATGGTTTGCACAAAATTACTTTTACATCCTTATTTTTTAATTTTTAGAAGTCTTTTTAAGTTTGTCACATTTAGTACTTTTAAGATTTTAATGAAGGTTTTTTTATTGTAGGATTTAAGAGAGAAAGACAGTAGATTATCAAATGTGCATGTATTATTCTTCATCTCCAAAATCACTGCACATTTATGGAATAATGAAAGTATTTTAAATTTACATGGCTTGCACTGTGAGAGACTTTGTTTCAGTGGGATTAAAACCTTAAGCATTGGCAATGTAATTACATATTTCTGCTAGAAATGCCATAAGAATCTGAGACTACAATAACAGCAATAATGGCCTATGCCAAAGATCACATGTATCAGCAGTATCCTCCCCCTAACATTGCCTAACTGTCAGTGGCTTAGGCAAAAATTAAAAAAAAAACACAAAACCAGAACATGCATATTTTTCTACCCAAAGTTTGGCACATTCAATGTCTTTGCTGTCCTTCTTTACCACTTCTGTGCTCAGTCTCAAAGAATGCCTTTTCACAGCCTCCTAAGACCTATGAAACAATTCTGGGGCTGCACCTAGTAGCATATGAAATAACGAAAAAAAGATTAAGTTAAAGACTATTTTTCTGTGTGCTTAATAGAACAAGTTTAGGATCCTTCCAGGACTGTAATTACACAATCCTTAATGTCATTAAAAAAATATACATTCATATACATGTATATATAGATGCCTTCTGATATAAAAAATAATTGTGTATTGTTGTGTAATGTTTGCCACCGGGTTAAATTCACCCAAGTCAGTAGAATTTGATGGCTGAATGTCACTTAAGTCCTTCCTAAAATGCTGAGTTAGATTTCTATTATGATTTTTAAATAATATGTGTGACATAGACATATAAAAACTTTTTAGAACCAGCTTTCTTCTAAACAATAGGGTAGACTGTGCTGCGGGATGGACTTCTTCATCGTATTTTCCAGCTTATGTAGAAGTGAAAATCTTAAAAACATACATATCGCAAAAATACTTATAGCTTAATCCATTACCTCCTCAAGTCTGTTATTCAGTTTTTGTATCTGTAGTGGCAAATTTCTTTAGAGAATATAATTGACAAAGACATTAAGCCAAGGGAAAAAAAGAAATAGAACATTGAAATAGAAAAGCTATTGAAGTGAAATTTAAAGAATTTTTGAAGCTTTTATAGCTTTCAAGAAAATCCTTGAAAATTGTAGCCAAATGCAATTAATGGATTATTTATTGAGCAGCCTTCGAGAAACCAATGTCTTAGTTTTTTGATTCCTGGGAGCTTTCAACTCTCACAGTTTCACATAGAAGTGCTAAAGTTGTAAATAATATTTTGTTAAGTTTTCATTCCATCTGAACTAAAGAAGAGAAACAAAAACAAGACAATCAAACAAGACTTTCAGAAACAATAGATTTAC
This sequence comes from Forpus xanthops, assembly GCA_032466535.1. Classification (NCBI taxonomy): domain Eukaryota; kingdom Metazoa; phylum Chordata; class Aves; order Psittaciformes; family Psittacidae; genus Forpus; species Forpus xanthops. The sequence continues at coordinate 6,671 of JASSUY010044162.1, forward strand.
TTGATATCTATATTCCTCCTTTTACTCTATCTTATTAAAACAACCACTTCATGAAACCATTTCTTGTTGGATCCAGGAAGAAAGCTGCACCATCTCTCTCAGCTTTTTGACTGAATAGAACTTACCAAGAATGTTTTCAAATTGATGATGGAGGTTTTTTTTTTTTTTTTTTTTTTCACAAACTGTTCACTATTGGAAAATGGTTTTTATATAGCAGACAAAAAAAAAAACAAATGAAAATACCACATTTAAATGCACTGACAAATTGTGAGCAGTGTGAATGCTTTAATTTCTGTATGTTCTCATAGTCAGCCTGCTTTAGTTAAACTGTGTGCCTCAAAGAAGAAGGTGAAATAACACACACTTAGATTTTAAAGCAAGAATTTCTAAACATTACAGTAATTACTACTGCTAATTATTTCTAACACAACCTGTTTCTCACACTGGCCACATAAAAAAATTAAGACTTTTGAGGATGCCCGTAGCATGAGGAACATTCAAGAGGAATTGGAAATGCGCACACGTCTACGGGGGTATGATATAGGTATCACAGAGAAATGGTGGGATGGCTCCTACGACTGGTGTGTTGGAATGGAAGGTTACAGGCTCTTTAGGAAAGACAGGCCTGGTATGTGGAGAGGGGTAGTTGCTATTTATGTTATGGATAGGCTGGAGTGTACAGAACTCTATCTGGGGACAGGTCAGCAGTTGAAAGAGAGTTTGTGGGTCAGGGTTAAAGGAAGAACAGCAAAGGGAAACATTATTCTGGGGATCTGTTACAGTCCACCTAACCAAGAGGACTCGGTGGATGAAGTGCTCTATATACAAATAGGGACAGCCTAACACTCGCAGGCCCTCGTTCGCATGGGGGACTTCAACAACCCTGATATCTGTTGGAGGGATGGCACGTTCCAGCACAAACAGTCCAGGAAGATCCTTGATTGTGTGGAAGACAACTTCCTCCTGCAAGGAAGAAATAGAGGAGCCGAGAAGGAGAGATGCCATGCTTGACCTCGTCCTCACCAACAGGGAAGGGCTGGTTGTAAATGTGACACTCCAGGGTAGCCTTGATTGCAGCGATCATGAGATGGTCAAGTTCCAGATCCCAAGGATAGTGAGAAGGGCGTGCAGCAAGTTCACTGTCCTGGACTTCAAAAGAACAGACTTTGGTCTTTTCAGGAACCTTCTCAGTAAGATTTCACGAGATATAGCCTTAGAGGGCAGGGGGGCCAAAGACTCTTGGTTGATATTCAAAGATCACCTGTTGCAATCTCAGGAGCAATGCATCCCAATGAGAAGGAACTACAGCAGGAGGGCCAGGAGGTGTCCTTGAATGGTGAAGGAAATGCTGAGTAAAATTCAAAGGAAAAAAGGGACTTATAAAAAGTGGAAGGAAGGATAGGTGTCCTGGGAAGAATGCAGAAATGCTGTGCTGGAAACTAGGGACCAGCTTAGGAAAGCTAAGGTCCATTTAGAATTAAACTTGGCTAAGGATGTTAAGGATAACAGGAAGGGATTCTATAGGTATACTGCAAATAAAAGACAGACTACGGACAATGTGGGCCCTCTTTGGAAGCCATCAGGAGAACATTCTACCCTGGATTTGGAGAAAGCTAAGGTTCTTAATGACTTCTTTGCCTCAGCCTTGTCTGCAAAATGTTCTGACAATACTACCCAAGTCTTGGAAGGCAGATGCAGGGACAGTGAGAATGAAGACCCTGGGCACACTGTAGGAGAGTATCTGGTTTGAGACCATCTTAGAAACCTGAACGCATACAGGTCCACGGAACCTGATGAAATCCATCTGCAGGTCCTCAATGAGCTGGCAGATGAAGTTGTTAAGCCACTGTCCATCATATTTGAAAAATCTTGGCTGTCAAATGACGTTCCCAATGACTAGAAAAAGGGAAATATAACCACCATTTTCAGGAAAGGTAAAATGGATGATCTGAGGAACTACAGACCTGTCAGTCTCACCTCTGAGCCTGGCAAAATCTTGGAGCGGATTGTCCTGGAAGGCATGCTGAGGCACATGAAAAACAAGAAGGTGCTTGGTGAACAGCCAGCATGTCTTCACTAAGAGGAAATCATGCCTGACCAATCTGGTGGTCTTCAATGATGGGGCTACAGAACTGATAGACAGGGGTAGAGCAGTTGATGTCATCTACATGGAGTTGTGCAAAGCATTTGACACTGTCTCGCATGACATCCTTGTCTCTAAGTTGAAGAGTCATCAATTTGATAGGTGGACCACTTGGTGGATAAAGAACTGTCTGGATGGCCGCACACACAGAGTTCTGCTGAATGACTCAGTGTCTAGCTGGAGACCGGTAATAAGTGGTGTCCAACAGGGATCGGTGTTGGGACCGGTCTTGTTTAACATCTTTGTTTGAGACATACAGTGGGATTGAGTGTGCCCTCAGGAAGTTTGTTGACACCAAGCTATGGGGCTTGGTTGATATGTTGGAGGGAAGGAATGCCATCCAGAGGGACCTTTACATGCTTGTGAGGTGGGCTGATGACAACGTGATGAAGTTTAACCATGCCAAGTGCAAGATCCTAAACCTGGGTGGGAGCAATCCCAGGCATAACTACAGGTTGGGCAGAGATGAGATTCAGAGCAGCCCTGAGGAGAAGGACATGAGTCGGTAGTGTGCCCTTGCATCCCAGAAAGCCAATCGCATCCTGGGCTGCATCAAAACGAGTGTGACCAGCAGGTGAAGGGAGGTGATCCTGCCCCTCTACTCCGCTCTCATGAGACGTCACTTGGATTATTGTGTGCAGTTCTGGTATCCTCCACATAAAAAGGACATGGAGCTGTTGGAACAAGTCCAGAGGAGGGCCACGTAGATGATCAGGGGACTGGAGCACCTCCTTATGAAGATAGGATGAGAGAGTTGGGGCTGTTCAGCCTGGAGAAGAGGAGGTTGCATGGAGACCTCATAGCAGCCTTCCAATATCTGAAGAGTGCCTATAGGGATGCTGGGGAGGGTCTCTTCATGAGGTACTCTACTGAGAGGACAAGGGGTAATGGGTTAAAACTTAAACAGGGGAAGTTTTGATTGGATATGAGGAAGAAATTCTTTCCTGTAAGGGTGGTGAGGCACTGGAATGTTTTGCCCAGGGAAGTTGTGAATGCTCCAACACTGGCAGTGTTCAAGGCCGGGTTGGGCATAGCCTTGGGTGACATGGTTTATTGGGAGGTGTCCCTTCCCCTGACAGGGGTGTTGGACCTAGATGATCTTAAGGTCCTTTCCAACCCTAACTATTCGATGATTCTATGATTCTATGATCTTTATTTGTACTTCAGCAACAGTCAGTTCCTTCTCTATATACTCCCCAGTATTCAGACTTAGGCACAACGTTTGTTCTCTATGTTCAGTGAAAATATACATTATTCATAAAGTTTGATACAATGTGTTAGAGTCTAAATAGTACACAATGGGTTTCCAGATGTTCATTGAATTAGCCCAAAAGAATGGGACGTCTTCTGTGATTTTTAGGCTTTCTTTTATTATATGAAACTCCTTTATTTTCATTTGTGCATCTAACTTCAATTAAATATTAACATCTTTGTATGTTTACCATTTTATCGAGGTCCTGTTACTATTGATGATTTGTGTTCAACTCAGTCTTGGTATGCAATATTCCAGGTGTTTTGTGTCAGTTTTTGTTAATCTTGGATTATTTTGTTTGGTAATTCATTACCTAGCTCTTTGAAGTGTGCACTTATTTAAGGAAAGTGAGTGTAAACACACACTTCTTCTTCAGGGACTTTTGTATTATTTTGGTCTGTACCATGAAAAGCCACCAGCATGGTGAAAAGAGATTCTGTACTGTAAGTATACTATTCTTTTTCCTGCAAAAGAAAAAGTACAGGCAAGCAACAAAAAATCATGAAAGGCTGTAAGACATTGATACAAACGCCTTTTTGCACATACGGCCATTAAGTCTTTTCAAAGAAATAATAAAGTCAATCATCAGCAAAATTTACTAAACTTGTTCAGTATGAATTTCTGTGACCAAATGATAATGCTTCAGCCAACAAATGTTTCATGATCTGCACATAATTTTTGAGTAGCTAGAAATTTTATGGCAACATGTAACTAACATTGTGGTGAAGTGTTTTAACTTCTTATACAGACATATCACTTCAGTTTATATATTTATTTATTTTTCTGATTGTTCCCTCTATAATAGTGTTTGAAAACACTCATTTTCTCCACCTTTGCAATCAATTCTTTTTTTTTTAACGAGAATTAAAAATGTTTTTATGCTGTCTTTTGAGCATGTAAACGCATTATTCTATTTGAAAATATTTGCATTTATGTATTTTTGATGCTATTAAAATGGAAATAATGTGAAACTTACAAGACTACGTCTGATGGATAGAACAGCAGCCTTTATTTCCATCTATAATACAATCTGAAAATATTTCCATTATAAAACAAACAAACAAACAAACAAACAAAAAAAAAAAAAAAACCACAGAAAATACCCTGCTGAAATAAACCAGTGAAAGGCCCTAAATATTATATTTCTTACATACAGGAATAATTTATACTCAAAAAAAACTAGCTTCACCTCAGCTGATTCAGTAAGCACACAATAATGGCAATCCAAGATGTCAGTACAGCTCTATTGGCTTAGAGCACCTCAACTAGTTTTAAAAAATGCAATTCATCAGGAATAATTTGAGTCATTTAATAAGCATTAAATCTAAAGACTATGTATGCAAACTCATCAGAAGCCTGCATACAAAAAACATTTCTCAATGTCCAATTGGAAAACAGTAACAATTGCTGTCCTCAGGGATCGGTATCGGAACCGATCTTGTTCAACGTCTTTGTTGGTGACATGAGCAAGTGGAATTGAGCACACCCTCAGTAAGTTTGCTGATGACATCAAGTTGTGTGGCTCAGTTGGTACACTGGAGGAAAGAGATGTCAACCTCATGACATTTAACTAAGCCAAGTGCAAGGTCCTACACCCGGCTTGGAGCAATCCCAGGCACACCTACAGGTTGAGTGGAGAAGATATTCAGAGCAGCCATGTGGAAAAGAACTTGGGGATGTTGATTGATGAGAAACATAACTTAAGTAAGCTTCAGCATGTGCTCACAGCCCAGAAAGCAAACCGTGTCCTGGGCCGCTACAAAAAAAGGGTGACTATCAGGTCAAAGGAGGTGACCCTGCCCTCTACTCTGCTCTTGTGAGACTCCACTTGGAGCATTGTGTACAGTTCTGGTGTTCTCAACATAAAAAGGACATGGAACTGTTGGAACAAATCCAGAGGAAGCCATACTTGTTTTCAAGCATAAACAAAATAAGCATCAACAAAGGAATCACTGAAAATTTTATATATATATTTATATATAATAACATTTTTATATATAATAATTTTTTGTTAGGTTGAAAGAGTAATAGGCAGCAAAAAGCAATACATAGTTTATGCAATCACACAAGGCATGTTACTAACCTAAAAGAATAATTATCAACAAAAAAATTAATGAAATTTTACCATATGTTTGTAATTGACTGGCAATGAATAATTTAGCTTAATAACTATGATTTACAAATAACCATGATTTACAAATAACCTATTTGATTTGCCATTCAATTTAAATCGTGCGACTGAGCGTAAAATCATGTTCCAAATCTTGATGTTAGGATTAATTTACTGTAAGTTAAAGTAAAAAAAACTGGCAAATTTGTTTGTTTTTTCTAAACAAATTGCTAGTCCTTGGTATCACTTTTGGGTTTACAAAACAACCATATGCATAAACATTATTTTGGGGTGTATGTAAAATATAATAAATTGCTACATTGGAGATAAAACAAACAAAATGATGAACTGGCAAAACAGAGAATATATGATTATCACCATATGTATTCTTATTATGGAAAGTTATAAAAAACCAGCAACTCAATTAACCCAGTTACACTTTTCAATATTTTTCACCATTAGAATATACTAAGCAATGCATCAATAACACAGAAGCAAAAAAATAATTAAAATTAATAAAATTGAGCACACTTGATTTCAAGTGCTTATTTGATGAGTGCATTGATGAGAAGTTGAGTCCTTTGAGAGACAAAAAAATATTCACATTCATGTATGTAAGATATTGAAATTCAAGCATATTGGCTTTTTAAAACCAGCTAATATATGTTTATATCTAGATTATATTGCAGCTAAAATCACAAATCACATTTCATCTATTTTAGAACAGATCCCTGCATTATAAAACCTGATTATTCTAGAAAGAGATGGTTTTGAAACAAATATCAGAGATTGTGGTTCTGAAATGCAGCCTCCCTGAGGATTTTTCAAGGTAATAAGGTAAACAATATATTCTGTGTAATTATTGCAGGTACTTTTCTTCCTTTCCTTACATGATGAAAAGCCAAATATCAGGACAAAGTAAGGAGACATTAATTAACCTGCATAGTAAGTTGAATGCATCAGCTAAAAAGACTGTTTTCCACCTACAATGTTTTAAAATAGTATTAGAATAAAATTAATTCTAAGAGCAAAAATACATATGATGAAAAATTCCCCTCTGTAAGAAGTGATCATTAGCAATAATGTGAGGACCTTGTCTAGAGGTAACGTTTCAAAATTGTTCACTAAGTCAGTGATATAGCAGTGCACATTTAAATTTCTGTGAATATACTTGGGTTCAAGTACATAATATAATCCAAGCCCAGGATACCTGTATCACAATACCTAGAATTCTAAATCTAAAGCAATATTAAAAAAAAAAAACCCAACCATTTTGCCACTGAAGAAAATCCATATGCTTTTAATAGTGGAGTAACTGGTAGAGGAATGATTAATATAAAAGTGTGATCTCAGGACTATTTCTCCTATATATGTGTTATTACCCAAAACCATCATTCCTGTCTGAGAAGGTGAAGTTTGTGGTCTGACTAATATTCTAATGCTTTTAAACTGAGGAAGGTAAAATTTCAGCCCCACTCATAGCTATTGTTAATTTTTTTTACGTACAAAAATAAATAAAACCCATTAATTTAAGCAGCAGTTTATCTGACCTCAGCCAGACAAAAGCAGCCTCTATTGTATAGTGATACATATTGCCTCTGAAAAACCTCTTGACCATAAGTGTTTGAATGACATAATCTAATTGATCTGATATGGAAAGTAGACACCTGGAATCAGTTGAAAGTAGACACCTGGAATCAGTTCAAATTCAAGTGAAGAGTATCAGCTTTGCTAAGCTACAAATTAAAATACTACAAATATTTCTTTCTTGAAATTTTGAAACTGGCATTGCTCATTACTAGCACTAAACTAGTTCTAAAAATCATCATAGTCAGTTATATTGATTTTGAAAGTTCTACTTCTGTAACATTGACATGTTAATGTAGAGTGTTAATATGCTCTCCTTTCAAAATCCAGCTTTCTTCATGAAGTGGCATGAATCTTAAGTAAGGGTGATCTTAATAAGATGGGACAAAGGCAGGTTGTTTATATCATTGTGCATTTCAGTATGAGACTTCTGAAAATATCTTTATGATAGGAAAACAAGATTTTGCGCATTAGGTGCACATTTCTAGGTGCATATTGCCCATGGAGGTTGACAAGCTTATTATGCTTAGTAGACTGAAATGCATATACATATTGCACATATAGAGTGAAATGAAATATAATGATGATTTTTTTGTCTTATTTTAAATAATATTTTTTTATATGCACACTTGTTATGTTTCCTTATACCTAAACAGACATGCTTGTACAAGTCGTAGAGAAATCACTCTAAAGGAGCTGCTTTTTCTGTGTCTAACAGAAACATGTCACTCTTCAATTTAATAATTTTAAACACTATGTATTAGAATTATGAGGGAATAGAGAATTGCTGTAAGCAATTTACTGGTGTAAAAATTATTGCAATAAAGGTTAGTAAAAGTTTGAAGTAGAAGCTTACATGATGAAAAATATTTTGGAGCAAAAGATAAATTTTTTTTCCACTTCAATAGTATGAATCCCAGAAGACAGCTATATTTTTTTGAATAGGAGGTACAATGTAATTTCTCTTAAAAAGGATAGTCTGGTAATCCAAAGATCCTGGAAGACAGTGCTCTGTAAGAATAAAATGCACCAACAGTAAGTAATTTGTGACACAGCTGCTGAAACTTGGAGAACGCTATCATTCTCTTTCTTCATGATATATCTATTAAAAAGAAATGTATTAAATACTGTTCATCTGTTATGCTATGCCAACAAGATGATTCCTAAGAGTGATATGATGTGGACTCAAACCACACATCAGGATTCAAATGGCAGAATAACAAATGAAGTTTTCTGCCAAGGAGGACCAATCAAGCAGATGTTTATTCTGTAACAACTGAGAAATTCCTTGAGCATAAAGATAAAGGAATTACATAATGTTTTTATTGATTTTTAAAAGGCACTTCATAGAGTGTGTCAAAAGGATTATTCTGCAATAATAAATTAATCATATTTTATGAGTACATCTGAGAAGACAGCTTAAATTGAATTCTCAAAGCTGATCTCTGCTTTCTAGACTATATTAACAGAAAACATTTTGGAGCCAGCTCATCAGATTCTTGAAGACACCTTAAGATTTAGATTTCCTATTAGGAAAAGGCAAGAAAATATTTTCTAAACAAAATGAATAAGCTAGATAGAAAAACAGTAAGTTTGAAGCAGAAACAAATGAGCTGCTTCAAGTAAAAACTTTCAATAGGAAGAATCTTGTTAGCTGAATAGTATGAAGATGCAGAAATGGTAATAAATATACCACAGCAGGAAACAGATATCAGTTTAACCTTTTCAGCAATGATAATCTTTTTCTGTATTCTAATACAGAATTGCAAATTAAGAGGAAATAAATAAGTTTTTTATTCTTCATGACTAAGGATAATTCCACATGACATGAATATGAAGTACATGAAGAAAGAAAAACATCTAAAAAAGGCCAGACAGACTGGATTATCTTTAACAGAACTACTTAACAAACTTTGACACAAGGAATAGTTAAAAGAGTTAGAGATAAAAGGAAAGTACCCATACTGTAACCACAATACGCTTACTATAGGATTCATTTCTCTTGAGAGGGATAAAGGTGTTAAAACTGAAGCAGAATGCTAGTGGAAAGAAAAGTGAGCGTAAATTGAATGTGAATCTATTTAAGATCTAATTAGGAAAATTTCCTGGGTACAATGCAATAAAAGTTTTTAAATATCTTTAGAGGTTGCCTACCTCTGAAGACATGTCTAGATATGTTACTGGTTTTCAGGAAAAAGCTAAAAATTTTTAAAAAAGAATTCATGTGGTAGCACTTCGCAGCAGTAATAAATGGCCCTTTGTTTCCTTTTTTCCTAGGTCTATGTCCCAAAGCACATAAGAAAATATCATTAGAGAAACCATCTGACTTTTACAACCAGAAATGCTTAATCATATGTAGAGGTAGGTTTACTAAGAGTATTTAGACATTTGTATGAAATTGTATATTGCTTATATTTTATGTATCATGCAAATTGTATCATCAAGCAATATTTTCTAATACAAAATTATCTGAACCACAACCCAGAATATATTCATTGCATTCTTGGCTTGTAACATTTTACTGCAAGTTTGTAATCTGTCAAGTGAGTTCAGTGGTTGTTACAATATAACATCCATTTACTTACACTTCTTCCATTTGAAAATAGAATGATCATATTAGTCTTATTTTTCATTTACATAATTTATTTTGCTTTTAGAGGACATGTATAACAATACAGTATACAGTAACTGAAAAATAGGCCTGAAGAGTACTGGAAATACAGTAAGTTTCCATTAAATTGATTTACCCTGAGAAATTCTAGGGGAAGATACTTAAGGCTGCGTGATTAACTGTACATTAAACCAAGTTATAACAATGTATTTTGCAGCTCTAAAACTACTGGCAAGCTGAATTCTTTCTTTATGTTGAAAAAGAAATGTTATTGAAATTGTGAGCCAATTTCTTGCATTTAATATATCAAATATTAAATGCACAACTTTAAAATATATGAATTGAACTACAAAGCATGGCTATGGAAAACAAATTTAACAAGGCACCTATTCAGTTCTTTTTTCTACTGTAAAGTTCTATGTGTGTATAAAAATATATATGAAAGTTACTGATTTCTTTGCTGGTTTTTTTAAACTAACTCCACTTACCTGTAATTAAATGAAGAAAGTTAAGGAAAATAAAAACACTAATATACTCCACAATAGAAATTCGTGTGATGGTGATTATGTCCCTTGCCCCCAAAATGCTTTGCATAATCAACCACAAAAATAAATACACACATAAAAAATCTGGTTGCTAGGTAATTATATTTGCCACTGAGCAAAAGGGAAAAAAATCCTCACATATCACCAAGGAGAAATATTTTTAGCATAAATTGTCCTGTACCAAAGTGAACCAACCTGAAAAAATTCCACAGACTTTGAAAATGCTTCATCCTGTTCTAAGGCAAGAATTTAGCCTGTTCTTGAGATGCATGACCAAATACTGCAATGCCCAGAGAAAGCAATCATTCATACACATGCCTGTCTAGAAATACAAGGAAAGAAAGCATGACTCTTCTGAATATCCCAGTTGGAATTCTAGACTACTAGTTTTTGCCTTTTCCTGGGAAAGTGATACCTTCCCACCTATTGTTATTGAGAATTGAACAGTATAAATAAACATGGGGTAGAAAATAATGTCAAATACAGTGGATGGTATGGGCATCACTTTATGATTCTTCTGAAAACAAGAAGCCACGAAATCTGGACAATTTAGGTAAAGAAAAGGTTTTTTTCAGCTTTGTGACAAGAAACACTCTAAGCAGAAACTACTGTGTATGTGATAGGAAATTGAAAGGCTAAACCTCAGAGAATCATTGGTAACTGCAAAACCTTTCAATACAGGCAGAACAGTATACAATAGGATTAAACATAATTTCCTCAGAAATATTCCTTTCCTTGCTGTTCTGGGTGCAAGCAAAGCAACCTGGGCAATTATTACCATTCTGGGTATGCAAGCTCTAAAGAAGAATCAGCTCATAAAATGGATTCAAACCATAACATCAACAAAGTACAAGAGAATAGGTTATTATTGGAAATTTGTAAAAAGCATCATGATTAGTGCTGCTGCAGTAGATGGAATCTCTCTGTTCAAAACCAGCAAAATTTTGCTTTATAAAAATAATTTTGAAGTGTGTGTTGGTAGAAATGGCATAAAATACATTTAATGAATCAGGAAGTTCATTACTGCAAAGGACAAGGCTTTGTTAAAGGTTTTATATAAATATTAAGATGCTGTTTTTGAGTATTGAAAGACTATAAGCTCTCTATCATGAATCTATTTTCTGTACTGTAGTGTCGAAACGCAAAAACCTTAAGCTTCAGATAAATTAGATCTATTTCCGAAACTTCTGTGGAAAATAAGAGGTCTTGCTTACAAAGGCAGATGGCAAACCACACAAAACATTTTATACAGACAAGGAAAGAATTGGAAAAATGACGCAAAACCAGAAAAAAACAGTATGAGGACAGATAAAGAAAAGCTACATTTAGTAGTATGATGACAAATCTGAATTATATTACCCTTTAACATTACTGCATTAGATAGAGAATAGAGAAAAAAATGCAGGAAAAATGAAGAAGCAATAAGATGAAATGAGATAACAGATCTCCACAGATTCAAAAAGGTTGTACTATCTTTCAAAATTTCAATGTATCTTTCAGAAGAAGAAAAAACTCCCAATGTATACCAAAAATTAATTTTAATTAATTGAGGTAAGTTTAAATTTTTTGTAAGAAAATTAGCAAAATATCTCAAATCTCATGAGAGGATTTATCAAAAATTTCCTTCTCATAAGTATTATAGATTCTGACTAAAATAAACAATATTGGTCAGCAGCGAACTGCTACTTTCAGCATTTGGATTGCAGCAATATTCTTAAATTTAATTTGGATGAGCATATGAGAGGGAAAAAAGAAAAAAAAAAAGAGTTTAGAAAATGATATTGCCATGCTATGTGGCTTTACTAAATCCTAACTGTCTCATGGTATCCATGTGCCCCAGTATCAAAGTGACACAAAAATAAAAATAACCTTTGTAGTCTGCAAAGGAGATGTTAAGGTAAATGACATCAACTGGTTCACATAGGTGAATGAATTACAAGGAACCTAAAATGAAATTCTAGCAGCACAATAAGCCATCAACTCCAAAGAAAAATGTCAAATTTTTAGTCAAAATATCTGATTTTTTATTTTTTTTTAATAATAATTCTATTAAAGTGCTTAGTGGTAAATTTTTACAGGAAAAAAATAAATAAGATATTTTTTGGGGATGGTGGGTGGGCTGAAAGGGAGAAAAAGTCCTTGCTATGGGACTTCCACTCTGTAAAATCAAAGCTGGATTTATACACCATCATATTTCACCATCAACCTTTTAAGTTAATATCTGTGATTTTTAGGTCAATAAGTAACATAAAAAGACATTTATCCAAGCATATCTTTGACTGAATCATAAATATTATAATTTTGATTAGTGTAAAATCAGTCAAAATTTTCCCATAACTGTGCACCAATAGGGCTTGATTGCCCCTGTGAAGTCCCCCAAAACTGTCCAAGGTGAAGAACCCCAAGTCAGACCCCAGGACCATCTACCCCTGCCTCAGTGATGCTGCAACAAGTCCATTCTTTATCTCCTCACAGCCTGGCCTTGTAACATCAAGGACCCCAAAGAGCTGGGCCTACACACAAGACCACATTGTGGACTGGCCTTGGCCCAGTCTCATCCCCAGGGAGATGCCTAATGCCAAGGGCTGGGGTTGCCCCTCATGCACCTGGCTGCCCTGGTTCCTGGCAGCTGTATTTTTATTATCTCAGGGTTTTAGATAAAAGGAGAACTTGAAGTTTTAATAAAAGTTTTCATCCATACTCCTGTAGCATAAAATCTTTCCAGTTAAGTTGCAATATTAAAAATTACTGCATGAAAGATTATTATAAAGACATATGGGTTTGATATACCCCTTTTTTATTGAGTTTGTGACTCATAATTCACAATCCTGAAATATCTTCATTTTAAGTACAATAATAATAATATGAAAATATGCACATTATATTTATTGGCTGATAAAAAAACTGGGCATAAACCATTAATGTGTGCTCATAGCCCAGAAAGCTCTGTCCTGGGCTGCATCAAAAGGAGAGTGACCAGCAGGTCGAGGGAGGTAATCCTGCCTCTCTACTCTGCCCTTGTGAGATCCCACTTGGTGCACTGTGTGTCAACATAAAAAGGACATGGACCTGTTGGAACAAGTCCATAGGCGGGCCAAGAGGATGATCAGGGGACTGGAGCACCTCCCCTATGAAGATAGGATGAGAGAGTTGGGGCTGTTGAGTGCGGTGAAGAGAAGGCTGCATGGAGGCCTCTTAGCAGCCTTCCAGTATCTGAAGAGGGCCTACAAGGATGCTGGGTAGGGACTCTTCATGAGGGACTGTTCTGAGAGGACAAGGGGTAATGGGTTCAAACTTAAACAGGGAAAGTTTAGATTGGATCTGAGGAATAAATTCTTTCCTGTAAGGGTGGTGAGGCACTGGAATGTTTTGCCCAGGGAAGTTGTGAATGCTCCATCACTGGCAGTGTTTCAGGCCAGGCTGGACATAGCCTTGGGTGGCATGGTTTAGTGGGAGGTGTCCTTGCCCCTGGCATGGGGGTTGGAACTAGATGATCTTAAGGTTATTTCCAACCTTAAGTATTCTATGATTCTAGTCTACGTTTTCAACAATTCTTCTAAATAAATTTCTGTGGAAATATGTTAGCTGTGTTCCAGTTTCACTTAAAAGATATTTCTAAAATTGCAGTAACAATTGATTTTTTATTTTTCTATAGTCTACTAATACTGTATCAAAGACTACTTAAATGGAAATGTGCTAACAAGATACTGTATCACCTTACCAAGTTTACAAAACTTCACTAATGAGATTTGTTCTGCAAATGGGTGCAACAGTAACAATTGCAAAAACAAATCATTTGTCATATTCAGAAGATTTTTAATACTATTTGGAGAACTCTGCAATTTTCCAAGTTGATTAAAAGCTGACATTTGCAACATTGATAAAGTTCTTATGTACCAAAAATCATTCCTACTCACTCTATTGCTCCTGGGATATATTTGCCTAAAGGAAATAATGAATCAAGTTGCATTTTCTTAGACAGCCCAAATAATTCTCTACTTATATAAATCTTATGATACTTTATTTTACTGGATTTTGTAGTTTTAGATTGCAGTAGCCATAAATTCTGTTCTCATCACAACTTTCTCAAATAACTTAAGAAAAAAAAAAAAAAGCTTCTGAGTCATTTATAAGTACAGATCCCCTGATAATAAGATAGTATAAATGAGAATGTCCAAAAATGTTTGGACTGATATTCAAATGAGGAGAATGCAGAAGAATCTTTCATCTATGGGGAAATGCTACATAAAAAAAAAAAAAAATCCAAAAAAACCAAACAACAAAACAAAACAAAAACAAAACAAAACAAAAAAAAAAAAAAAAAAAAAAAAAAAAAAAAAAACTGTGCAGAAATAACCCAAAAATGCTCACAACATACCCTTTTCTTCATTTGTTATCAAATACTTATGTTTGCATTAAAAATGTGTCGTTCCGCTAATGACATAACTCTCTAAGATAGATGTCTTTCTGTGGAAGCAGTGTCTTTCTTATTGATGAATTTGACTGCTGATGTAACATTTCACTGCCATGGCATTTCTTACCTCTTTTCAGCATTGCTGCTTGTCAAACCATAAACCATTCAGCTTTCTGAGGTGAATGAAATGGAGCATTTATCACCTCTTTGGGCAGCCTGTTTCAGTGCCTCACCACCCTCATAGTAAAAAACTTCTTATATCTAAACCCGAACATCCCTGGCTTTAGTTAATGTCTGCTCATGATCATTTTTTCATCAACCAACATCCATAAATCCTTCTCCACAGGGCTGCTCTGAATCTCTTCTCTGCCCAACCTGTGGATGTGCTTGGGATTGCACCCACCATGCTTGGCATGGTTAAATTTCATCAGGTTGGTATCAGCGCAATTCACAAGCGTGTCAAGGTCTGTCTGGATGGCCTTGCTTCTCCCCAGTGTATCAACTGACCCACAGAGCTTGGTATCAAATGTAAACATGCTGAGAGCGCACAAAATCCCACTGTCCATGTCACCATCAAAGATATTGAACAAGACCTGTCCCAACACCAATATCATGTGAGACAGTGTCAAATGCTTTGCACAAGTCCAGGTAGATGACATCAATTGCTCTACTCCTGTCCATCAGTTCTGTAGCCTCATCATAGAAGGCCACAAGGGTGGTCAGCCAGGATTTCCTCTTACTGAAGCAATACTGGCTATCACCAAACACCTTGTTTTTCATGTGCCTCAGTATGCCTTCCAGGACAATCTACTCCAAGATTTTGCCAGGCACAGAGGTGCAGCAGGTTGGTCTCTATTTCCCCAGCTCACCTATTTTCTCCTTCTTGAAAATGGGGGTTATAGTACACTTTTTTCTAGTCATTGGGGACTTCACCTGACTACCAGAGGGACCTTGACACACTTGTGAGGTGGGCTGATGCCAACCTCATGAAGTTTAACCATGCCAAGTGCAAGGTCCTACACCTGGGTTGGAGCAATCGCAGGCACAGTTACAGGTTGGGCAGAGATGAGATTCAGAGCAGCCCTGAGGAGAACGACTTGGGGGTGTTGGTTGATGAGAGAATGAACATGAGCAGGCAGTGTGCTCTTGCAGCCCAGAAAGCCAACTGCATCCTGGGCTGCATCAAAATGAGTGTGACCAGCAGATCGAGGGAGGTGATCCTGCCCCTGTACTCTGCATTGTGAGACCTCACTTGGAGTATTGTGTGCAGTTCTGATGTCCTCAACATAAAAAGGACATGGAAGTGTTGGAACAAGTCCAGAGGAGGGCCATGAGGATGATGAGGGGACTGGAGCACCTCCCCTATGAAGATTGGATGATAGAGTTGGGGCTGTTGAGCCTGGAGAAGAGGAGGTTGCGTGGAGACCTCATAGCAGCCTTCCAATATCTGAACGGGTCCTATAGGGATGCTGGGGAGGGACACTTCATCAGGGACTGTAGTGAGAGGACAAGGGGTTAATGGGTTCGAACTTAAATAGGGGAAATTTAGATTGATCTGAGGAAGAAATTCTTTATTATGCAGGTGGTAAGGCACTGGAATGGGTTGCCTAGGGAAGTTGTGAATGCGCCATCGCTGGCGGTGTTCAAGGCCGGGTTGGACATAGCCTTGGGTGGAATGGTTAAGTGGGAGATGTCCCTGTCCATGGCAGGGGGGTTGGAACTAGATGCTCTTGATGTCCTTTCCAACCCTAACTATTCTATGATTCTACGATTCTATGACAGTGGCATAGCAACTTCATCTGCCAGCTCCTTCAGGACCCGAAGATGGATTTCATCAGGTCCCATGGACTTATATATGCTCAGGTTCCAAAAATGGTTTCAAACCAGATCGCCTCCTACAGCGGGCCCAGGGTCTTCATGTCCTTGCGTCTGCCTTCCAAGACTTGGGTGGTATGGTCAGAACATTTGCCGGTGAAGACTGAGGCCAAAAAGTCGTTAAGAACCTCAACTTTCTCCAAACCCAGGGTAGCCAGATCTCCAAATAGCTACTGAAGAGAGCCCACGTTGTCTCTAATCTGTCTTTTATTCACAACGTACCTACAGAATCCCTTCGTGCTATCTTTCACATCCCTAGCCAAGTTTAATTCTAAATGTACCTTAGCCTTACTAAGCTGGTCCCTAGCTTCCAGCACAACATCCCTGTATTCTTCCCAGGCCACCTGTCCTTCCTTCCACCTTTTATAAGTCTCTGTTTTTCTTTGAATTTTCCTCAGCAGGTCCTTATCCATCCAAGGACGTCTCCTGGCCTTCTGCTGCACTCCCTATTCATTGGAAAGTATCACTCCTGAGCTTGCAGCAGGTGATCCTTGAATATCAACTAAGAGTCTTGGGCCCCCCTGCCCTCTAAGGCTATATCTCATGAAATCTTACTGAGAAGGTTCCTGAAGAGGCCAAAGTCTGATCTTTTGAAGTCCAGGGCAGTGAGCTTGCTGCACGCCCTTCTCACTGTCCTGATGATCTTGAATTTGACCATCTCATAATCACCGCAATCAAGGCTGCCCTGGAGGGTCACATTTACAACCAGCCCTTGCCTGTTGGTAAGGATGAGGTCAAACATGGCATCTCTCTTTCTTGGCTCCGCTATTACTTGCAGAAGGAAGTTATCTTCCACACAATCAAGGAACTTCCTGTATTGCTTGTGCTGGAACGTACCGTCCCTCCAACAGATATCAGGGTTGTTGAAGTCCCCCATGAGAGCAAGGGCCTGCATGTGTTAGGCTGTTCCTATTTGTATATAGAGCGCTTCATCCGCCGAGTCTTCTTGGTCAGGTGTTCTGCAACAGATACCCACGATAATATCTCCCATCATTTTTCTCCCTTTTATCCTGACCCACAAACTCTCTGTTGACTGCTCATCTGTCCCCGGATAGAGTTCCATACTCTCCAGCCTATCCCTCATATAAAGAGCAACTCCCTGTCCCCACCGGGCCTGTCTTTTCTAAAGAGCCTCTAACCTTCCATTCCAACACACCAGTCATAAGAGTCATCCATTTCTCTGTGATACCTATGATATCATACCCCTGTAGACGTACACACATCTCTACTTCCTCTTGTTTGTTCCCCATGCTACGAGCATTTGTATACAGGCATCTGAGCTGAGCTTCAATTAAAACCAGCTCATTGGGTGAAGCAGCTGGGATGTCTCTACACTGCTCTGAACATTTATTATAGGTCTTGGCAAGTGACTGCATGTGTTGGGGAGGAATGATGCCTCCCTCCCCCATACATCTGGTTTAAAGCATCCTTCACCAGTCTGGCAAGCCTCCTACCAAATCCACTCTTCCCTTTGTCAGACCAGCTCCAGCAGCCCCCAGTAAACCTGGCCTACTAAATTGAGTCCTGTGTTCTAGGTACCCAAACCCCTGAGTATGGCACCACCCTTCTAACCATTTATTGACCCTGCCTCTCCTCCTAGCCTTTCTAAGGTACTTCCCTTTATCCTGGAGAATTGATGAAACGACAATCTGAGCTCCAGAGCCCCTAACCACCTCACTTAGGGCTCTGTAGTCCTTCTGTATGTTCTCCAGACTACTGCTATCTATATCAGTAGCACCCACATAGATCATTAGAAGTGGGTAATAGTCACTGGGACCGACTAGAGCAGGCAGCCTCTCTGCAACATCTCTGAACCGTGCCCCTGCTAATCATCACACCTCCCTTGAGACTAGGTCATGTCAACAGATGGGTGCCTCTGTTCCTTTTAAAGCAGAGTCCGCTACTACTTTGACCCACTGTTTTTTCCAGGCAGCATCAGTAGTGATCTTCTTTACTAGCATCAGCCGGTTGTTCAACATGCAAGTGTGTTTCTTCATCAGCCCCCTGCAGGACAGCAAAGTGGTTCTGGGTAGGGACATTATATTTAGGAAGAAGCCCCTTACTTTTAATAGTCCTTTTCCTCTTTTTTTGTTGGTTTTTTTTTTCTGTTACTGTTTCCCAGGTTCTTGGGTTAGTGGCCTCCTTTCCTGCATGAGAGACAGTAGAAGGTTGAGGCCCCTCCACAGCCTGGTCCTGGAGCAAACAGTGCTGTTTCCTCTCAGCATACATCAAATCATTTTCATTATTACTTTTAAGACCAGTAGTACTGTAATTATGTTGGGTACCATAAAATTCTAAATACTTCAATATTTCTACCTGTATTTTTATTATCTTGGGATCTGGTTTAAAGAAGAGCTTGAAATTTTAATAAAAGGTTTTATCTATACTCCTGTAATATAAAATCTTTCTAATCAAGTTGTAATATTTAAAAATTATTGTATATAAGAAATGCAATGATGAGGTTATATGGGCTTGTTATACACATTTTTTAATTATAGTTGTTTGATATCAACAACAGTCTTTCTAATTCTTATCTACAACTTCAGTTTCAGTGTGGGTTTTTATAAGGTGCATATTTTCTGTATCTGCAGAAGAGTTCTATTTCATGTTTTTAATATTTTTCAGGTGCTGTACTTTGATTCTCATCTATGCATTCATGTGGTCCTCTGGTGCTTAATTCAAAGGTGATGTCATTTCAGTCTTTATAGCCTGCCTTGTGCTCAGGGGGTGTGGAATAATTAGGAAATGTGGAATAATTAAAAGTTAAACTTATATTTGAAATGCAGCATTGTCCACACATAAGGGAAAATGGACTTTCAAGGCCTCTCAGGGCAGGATGCAGCCACCCCTGGAATGTGCACTCCGCAGCAGTTTCCATGCATACACAGACGGATGATGGAGTAGGGTGAAGATCTCATGGCCATAATTTGTCCTAACATCAACAAGAAACCGGAACCAGGTGGTACAAGAAACTGATAAGCTTCACACTTGCTACCCTGAGCTGGTGGCCTGTCATCTTTTGACAAAATGTTGTCCTCTGTGTGAACTTTGCTTCATTATGATGTCATTATAATGCATTTACATGCTAAAATACACTCCCATCTCCAGTGTGGGGGGGGGGGGGGGGGGGGGGGGGGGGGGGGGGGGGGGGGGGGGGGGGGGGGGGGGGGGGGGGGGG
>JASSUY010044162.1:26395-43103 GCA_032466535.1 Forpus xanthops
CCCCCAAAAAAAAAAAAAAAAAAAGAGACCACCCCCCTCTGAGCATGCACTCTGAATTTTTGGTGTCATATACCCTTAAAAGTGAAGTGAGAAACATTTGCATCAATAATAATAAAGGTATGTATGACTAGAGTCACTCAAGCTCCACCTTGAAAGTGAAAAATAGTATAAAATGACCCGAGAAGGGAATATTGGTGAAGATACCATCATGGAAGATAGCATCAACAGACTCCTGGGGCTGGTCGACTGGCTGGACCTTTCTTCCCTCCCATGGGGACACCTGTGGGTAAGACTTGAACTGTATCCAGTGCTTCAGTGGGAAAACTTAGAATCTCTAGAGGGTTCCTTTTCACTGTTACCTTTATGTTTTATAGCCAGGCTGTGTTAACTTTATCAAGCGCTGGTATCCATGTAACTATTATTCACACATGCTGTTGCAGATAGTATTTATCACCGGCAATCCATAAGAACCTGTATCTGCTGCCTCAATAAACTACATTGTTTCGGTAGCCAATCACAATCAATCAACTGCACTGTTTCAGTAGTCAATCACCACTAACAGTGAATCCGGACCAGTAGAGGCTCAATATAGAGAACTTGGTCAGACTGGTAGCTGCTGCTGATTGGATTGGGCAGTGTGGTGCACTGTCGGTGAACCTGGACCAGTTCGCTCAATATAGCGAACATGGTAGGACTGGTAGTTGCAGCAGATTGGACTGGGCAGTGTGGTGTGTATCAGTGAATGCAGATCAGTAAAGATTCAATATAGTGAACACAACCAGACTGGTAGCTGCATATTGGAGCTGTTCCTTGCCCCTCTAATAAAGGATGGGGGTTTATTTTCTCTCCTTTAACACAACAGGGGGTGCTATCAGTATAAAGATTTTCCCCTGCATAAAACATAGACACTTAGGGACTATTGCGTTGATGTAAATTAGTTCACTGAATTTTTTGATTCTGTAAAATAAACGTCACCTAAGGCCAAACCATAAATTCTTAGTTAAATAAAAATAATAGTCTTTTTTTTTTTTCTTCTTGACTTTGGCATAATCCTGCCTGAATAGTTATATCTGACATAAGTCCATCAACCTGATTTTTACTTAACATCATGAATGTTTTAATGTTTACATAATCCTAAAAACTATTAAGAAGTAAAAATATACTGCAGAGTAGGATCCTGATAAATGTGCTAGGTGAACTAATCTGGTTACCTGGAAATTGCCATTATCAAGAGGTTAATAACACACTTTTTTTTTCAATATACAGCAATCTTGAAAGAAAGAAGAGTAGATCAGCACGTATAAAGCCTCATGAGTTCAGTTAGGAAATACCTTGCACCCACTAGTGAATAAAGTTATAAATAACTGAACTTTGGTGGCTTTGGGACTTCTGGTTTCATCTAATCAATGGCACAAGCTGATAAGACACTTGTGCTCTGAAGGCGCATGTAAAATTGTACTGGGATAATTTTTAAAAAACTGACCTCTCTCACTACAGGCAATTTCATGCGATGGAGCATTCACAACTTCCCTGGGCAGCCCATTCCAGTGTCTCACCACCCTTACACCTTTTCTTCCTCTCTGATCCATGCCCCTGGTAGTTATTACATCTCCCTTGAGACTAGGTCTGGCCGACAGACGGGTGTCTCTGTGCCTTTTAAAGTAGAGTCCCCTACTACTGCGGCCTTCCGCTTTTTCTTGGCAGCACCAGTAGCTATCTTTTTTACCAGTGCATCAGCTGGTTGTTCATGGTTGTGGTTCCTTGTGGGAGTGTGGTTTCTTATCAGCCCCCTGCAGCACAGCAAAGCTGTTCTGGGTAGGGACCACGGATTTAGGAGGAAGCCCCTTGCTTTTAATTGTCTTCTTCCTCCTTTTTTTGTTGTTTTTTTTTTTTTTCTGTCACTGTTTCTCAGCTTCCTGGGTTAGCAGCCTCTTTACCTGCATGAGAGACAGGAGGTGTTTTAGTTCCCTTCAGTCAGATCCTGGAGCAAGCAGCGCTGTTTCCCCTCAGCTTCTCTGACACCTTTCAGCCTAGTAACAGTGTTCTTCAGCTCAGCCATCTGCTGTAGTAGAACCTCCACCAGGGAGCACAGAGTGCAGCCCTAACAGTTGCGCACCCTCCTCTCAGGGGAGCAGTGCAGGCGCTTTCTACAGTCCGAGCTCTGCACTGCAGCCTCCCCTCTCATCAGCTCTCTCTGGGTGCCTACACTGGCCACTGCCGGGGCAGCGAGGGCAGGGCTCCCAGACCAGACTCTGGTCATATGGTGAGTGCTCATCATCCTACTCGCCTGCCCGTACGAACTGTCTCGTGAACTGCCTCCAACCCGCCCTGTTTGCCGCGCTCCCTCGGTCAGGTTTTCACCCACTCAGGGCTAGCACCGCTCCTCCTGGCCCCGCCCCCTCTGAGTCAGCTCCTCGTGTCCGCTGAGCTGCCGGCTCCTGGGCCAGCCCTGTCGGGGACCCGAGGGTACCTCGGTGCCTGTTGCTGCCGCGAGTTGAAGCTCCTGGATTCCGGACCTCCTCCCAGTCAGGCGCTGCCGGGGTCAGCTCTTGAGACAGTCGCCTCAGAATACGAATCTTTAAACCTCTTAAAGCTTGTTTTAAGGACATGTTCCACATAAATACATATGAGTTCACAGAATAAGTGCGTACATATACATAAAAATGCATATATATGCAATTAAATAGAAATATAGAGTTACTGCCATATCTTAAGCTCTCAGTTAAGATAGGAAAGGGAAGTTAATGCCTGAAGATAACTGAATTTCAGATGCTGTTGTTAGTAGGAAACTACTAAACTAGGACTACAGAGTACCTAATAAATGCTTGAAAATGTTTCAGAGCATTTAAGGCATAAAGTAACCTGACTTTGACCTTCAAAATATATTAACAATGTACACTTCTAATAACTCGTCAAAATCTGGTTTTGTCACGGTTTAAGCCTCTATAACTCATGCAATCACTTTCTCATTCCCTCTTCTTTCTTCCCTCAAGCTCCTGGGGGGGGGTGGGAAGGAGAATCGAAAGAAAGTAACACCCACAGGTTGGGATAAGAACAGTTTAGTAACTAAAGTATAGCACAAAACTACTACTGCTACCACCAATAATAATGACCAGGGAAATACAAAGAAAGAGAGTACAATCGCCCACCACCAGATATCAAGCCTGACCCAGCAATGAACACCACTCTTCCTGATCTCTGCCTTCCGTTTTCACATCCTGGGCATGATGTGCTGTGGTATGGAATACCTCTTTGGTCACTTTGGGTCAGGTATTCTGTCACTACTTCCTCCTGTCTTCCTCCTAGCTCTACTTGTATTAACTCCTTTATTTTGTACGTTTCTGGAGTGGCTATTAGTCATGACAGCAGCTGCTGAAAAGTTACGAGCCTTTCAAAAATCTTGTTTAAAAGGACATACTGCAAGATGTTTGGTATTTTAACAGTCTTCTTCCTCATAGAAGGAGAAATTAAGTGAGATTTAATAAAAACTCTTAAAAGCAACAGCAGTTACAATACAGTCACAGCAGTAAAATTACATTAATGTAAAC
Organism: Forpus xanthops; assembly: GCA_032466535.1. Lineage (NCBI taxonomy): Eukaryota > Metazoa > Chordata > Aves > Psittaciformes > Psittacidae > Forpus > Forpus xanthops. The sequence goes on from JASSUY010044162.1 coordinate 29,944, forward strand.
TAATGCAGTGAATATTTCACCCTATATTCCACACTATTTAACAGTAACAATATGAACATTTCTTGGCTTACTATTTCATAAGGAAAATACTTTTCATTATTTCATGTGGCCACTATGCAATGATTATGTAAAAATTATGAATATTTATTAACTTCTAATAAGATTAGTCTTCAACAGTCTTCATTCATCACTCTTATTTTTCACATGGTTATGAGTTTAAATCATAGAAGACTTACAGAAGAAACTATAACTAAAGATATAAGTATCCGTTTTGATAAAATTCAATGATTTTGGCACCCAGATAAAAGTTTAGTAAAAAACAATCATAAATTGGGGTTTTTATTAATTCCCTATTCATATTAACTACATAACATTTAATTCTGTGATTAAATTCTGTTACTGGTAATCACTACAGCTGAATTGCAATGTATTTTATGGTTAATTAAATGCGTTTTAGGGTGCTTCATCTAAAGTGCTGTAAATATTTACTAAGCCAGCTTTATCAAAGACTTATTAAAAACTCGCAAGATCAGCCTAGAGTGTTTGTTTCTGAAAGGGAACTGAAGAGCAGTAATAATGCTTTCCTTATGAATGTCAAGTATGAGAAAGAAATCTAAAAGGTAGGATGTTATGCGATCTCCAACTTTGAGGCAATTTTTAATAATTGATACCTATTCAATATGCTGATATATTAAGCATAAATTAATTTAAAGGTATTATTCTATAAGCATGCAACAAAAATTTACAAGTGAAATTGTTGTAAATCCATGCATTATTTTAGAAACTTAGTTTGTAATAATGAATTTGCTTTGTGCTTTGTAATTTCCATTAAACAGCAGAAATTATTACAGATGTTGTAAACAGCCATCCACCCTCTGCATCCTTCTAGTGCATGAACCATCCACTAATAATTTCATAGAATCATAGAATGGTTTGGATTGGAAAGGCAGGGGCACCTTACTGTAGACCAGATTACTCAAAGCCTTGTCCAACCTGGCCCTGAACACTTCCAGGGATGTAGCACCCACAACTTTTCTGAGCAAACTCTTCCAGTGTCTCATCACCTTCATAGTGAAGTTTCTTTTCCTGATGTCTAATCTAAATCTCCCGTCTGTCAGTTTAAAGCCATTCTCCCTGTCCTGCTACTACATGGTCTTGTCAAAAGTCCCTCTCCAGATTTTCTGCAGGGCCCTTTTCAGGTGCTGGAAGGCTGTTCTAAGGTCTCCTCAGTACATTCTCTTTTCCAGCCTGAAAAAGCCAGACTCTCTTAGATTGTCTTCATAGGGGAGGTACTTCAGCCCTCTAGTAATTTCTGTGGCCCATCTCTGAACTTTCTCTAACAGCTGCATGTCCTCCTGATCTGCAAGTTCATGCTGGTGGCCTGTGTTGAAATTCCTCATACCATGTAGTTTTGCTTTCTCACACCTTTCTCTTCCCCAGTCCTGGGGGGATGGAGAGGAGAATTGAAAGAATGCAACTCCCACAGGTTGAGATAAGAACAGTTTAGTAACTAAGGTATAACACAAATCACTACTGCTACCACCAGTAATAATACAAGAGAAATACAAGGAGACAGAATACAACAAATCTTCACCTGATATCAAGCCCGACCATGCAGTGCCCCACCCGTCACCTCATACCAAGTCCCAAACACCCTGTGCACAACCTCCCACCCTTCCGGGTCTCAGTTCTCTGTCTTTACATCCTGAGCATGAGGTGCTGTGGCATGGAATACCTCTTTGGTCAGTTTGGCTCAGATGTCCTGTCTCTGCTTCCTCCCAGCTTCCTCCAGGCTTCCCTTCCTCCCTGGCAGAGCATGAAACTCAAAAAGTCCTTGGCCAGCCTAAGCATTCTAAGCCATAACTATAAATACTGATGTTATCAGCACTGTTCCCAAGCTGAAAACCAAAAACACAGTATTGCACCAGCTACTACTTAAAAGAGAAAGACGACTGCTGCTGCTGAACCTGTGAAAACTTCTCATTAACCAACACACACAAGTCCTTCTTGTGGCTAGTCAAACTCCTGCTCTTCAGGGTTGTTCTCAATCCATTCTCTGCCCAGCTTGTATTTGTGTTTGGGTTTGCCACAACCCAGGTGCATTTGACCTTTTTGAACTTCATGAGGTTTGCATTGCCCCAACTCTCTAGCCTGTAGAGGTCTCTCCAGCATGTCAACTGTACCACATAGCTTGGTGGTTTTGGCAAAACTTGCTGAGGGTGTACTCTAATCTCGCTCTCCATGTCACTGACTAAGAAGTTAAACTGTATCAGGACCAATGCAGACCCCTGAGGGACACTACTTAGCACTGATTTTCACTCGGACATTATGCCATTGGCCACAACTCTTTGAGTGCAACCACCCAGCCAATACCTTATCCACAGTGTGGTCCACCTGTCAAATCCATGACTCTTCAGTTTAGAGACAAGCATGCCATGTGGGACAGTATCAAATAACTTTCAAGAGTCCAGGTAGACGACAACAGTCATTCTTTCCTTATCCACCAATGCTACATCATAGTAGGTCACCAGATTAGTCGTTTCCTTTAATTCTGATAATTGCTGAGTCTGTTTCTCTGAAGTGTTAGTATGAGATACTATACATAGCAAAGGAAAAATACCAGAGGGGCATTATAGCTTGTCCTGGGTTCAGCTGTAACAGTTATTTTTCTCCTTCCTAATAGCTGGTGCATTGCTGTGTTCTGGCTTTAGTCTGAGAACAATGATGATAACACACCTGTGTTTTAGTTGTTGCTCAGTGGTGCTTACCCTGATCAAGGACTTTTCAGTCCTTCATTGGAAGCCAGGAGGAAGCAGAGAAAGGACACCTGACCCAAAGTATTCAAAAGGGTATTCCAGACCACAGTACATCATACCCAGTATATGAACTGGGGGGAGTTACCAAGAAGGCCCAGGTCACTGCTTGGGTCTGCCTGGTATCAGTCAGTGGATGGTGAGCAATTGTATGGTGCATCACCCTTTTTTATTTTTTTTTTTCCCTTTCCTGTTTTAGTTTTATATTCTCTCTCCTTGTTATTTCCCTGATCATTATTATTATTGGTGGTGATTGTAGTAGCTTTGTATTATACCTTATTTACTGGACTGTTCTTACCTCAGTCTCTAGATTTACACTTTTTCAGTTTTCCTTCCAATCCCTGTGGGATTGAGTGGAAAGAAGTTGGGGAATTAGCTAGCGGCTACACACTTCTGAGTTGCCAGCTAGACTTAACCCATGAGATAGCTACATGCCTTTAGTCAAGCATATTCATATTGGTATCTAATATGAATTAACATTTAATCTCACTGTGGTTCTCTGACATTCTGATGTCATTGATATTAAAGAAGCATTAGGATTAATAGGATAATTTATAGTGGATTGAACTATGGAGAAAATTTCCAAGTAATTCTGATATTGAAAAATAAAAAACCCAAACTTTTTTCTTTTTGAATTTGCCTTAAAATAAATTTTGGAGTATTTTTTTAGTAATGTTCTAAATATTTACATTTGTAAAAAGAAATGGAGCTGGTATCTGCACTCAATCTTTAAAAATTGTGTACAAATAGATTTCAGGTAATTTTACCTACTATAGTTCATGCATTCAGAAATGTGTGGGCTCCTAGTGGTTATAAATATCATAGTGATGACAGCTGTCAATGAACTTTTAAACCATACAGGTACAAAATAGGTCATAATCAGTTTTGAAAACCCAGTGTAAGTGTTCAGGAAATTGAATATTGTTAATGCCTGTTGTGTTATAGTGTCCTGTAAAAACCTTGACATAGTTCTTGTTAAGTCAATTGGGCTGAAATTCAAGCCAGTTCACCCAATTAAAAATTTTCCTAACGCCTGTTTTCAAACTTTATGAATATGAATCATCATGATTCATGAATATCAAACTTCATGAATATCAATCAATCTCTGAAAGTATTAGAGATATTTGAAAAAAAATACAGTATATACTATATTGCTGAACTGAGAACATATCTACATAAACAATATTAAGAAAATAAGAAAGACGTAAGAAGAGTTCACTGCTATTTTGCATGTGTCTTACTTTTAAACCTTTGAATTTTCTCAACCATTGTGCTAAAATTTCTTATTGACTAATTTCAGGCTGGATGCCATGAAGTATTTCAAAGGAGATATTGAAGGCTGTTTTCTTTAGCAGTAGTAGAAATGTTTTTTTTTCAGCAAGATATTTCTAGAATCAATCAAAAATAGTGAATATCCGCTGAGGGGCAGCCAAACCATCTTACTTTTTTGTCTATATTTGGATTTTAAAAGATGTAAAAACCGAAGTTTTTATAATTATAACTGACTTTAGTTGCATCTAAATAATGACTCTTTTTACATTGGAAATCAAAATATGTTAAAAAAGAGAAGGTTTATACTGTTGTTCATTTCACTGAAGAGTGGATATAATAAAGTCAAAACCAATGTTACTCAGATTTAAAAGAAAAAATATATTCATTAGTTAATATTTGACAGCCAACACATTACAAGTAGAAAGTGAGGTTTACTGAAAAAAAAGTTTTCAAAGGAATTTTGTTATTTTTCTCATATTTCATTGCTTAGCATACACAGCTGGATAGGCTTAACATGTCATTTAATATCTGTTTGTGAGGTAAACACAGCTTTTCACAAAAAAAGGCACTGTTTGCTATGTGCTTTCAGCAAATCATTTCTCATTTTAGAAATCAGAAATTTCATACTGTGAGAAATAATTGACAGTCTTCTAAAAACCTAAACAGACATGCAAATTAAAATATTAGAATATAACTTTAGGTTTCTCTAGAGCAAAGTAGACAGTACCAACAAATACATTTGGCACCTGAATAATGACATATAACTTCTGGTTCCATATATCATAATTTTTCATAGCAATGCAACTTCTGTAAGAGTTTTTAGAAGATGCACTACAGTTAAGAATTATAGCTAGGACCTTTCAGTTCTTCCTTTCGTTCTTCCTCATTTTCATTATCATTCAACACCAACCACAGTTACTAAATTCGTTATGGAATGATATTCCACAGAAAAATAATCATAAAATCATAGAATAGTTAGGGTTGAAAAGGACCTTAAGATCATCTAGTTCCAACCTCCCTGCCAAGGGCAGGGATACCTCCCACTAAACCATGCCACCCAAGCTATGTCCAGCCCAGCCTTGAACACCACCAGCGATGGAGCATTCACAACTCCCCTGGGCAGCACATTCCAGTGCCTCACCACCCTTATAGTAAAGAACTTCTTCCTCAGATCCAATCTAAACTTCTCCTATGTAGGTTTGGACCCGTTACCCTTTGTCCTCTCAGTATAATCCCTCATGAAGTGTCCCTCTCCAGCACCCCTATAGGAACCCTTCAGATATTCTAAGTCTGCTATGAGGTCTCCACGCAGCCTTCTCTCCTCCAAGCTGAACAGTCCCATAATCCATAATAGAGACCAGTGCTTTCTGTATTGATACAATGATTTGACACTGTGATATCTTTGTCTATAAATTGGAGAGACAACAATTTGATAGGTGGACCACTCAGTGGATAAAGAACTGGCTGGGTTGCCACACACAAAGAGTTGTGCTCAGTGGCTCCACATCCAGCTGGAGACCAGTAATAAGTGGTGTCCCTCGGGGATCTGTGCTGGGACAGGTCTTGTTTAAAATCTTTGTCAGTGACATGGACAGTGGGATTGAGTGCACCCTCTGCAAGTTTACCAACGCTACCAAGCTGTGTGGCTTGGTTGATATACGTGAGGGAATGAATGCCATGCAGAGGGATCTTGACATGCTTGTAAGTTGGGCTAATGCTAACCTGATGAATTTTAACCATGCTAAGTGCAAGGTCCTACACCTGGGTGGGAGCAATCCCAGGCACAGCCACAGGTTGGGCAGAGATGAGATTCAGAGCAGCCCTGCAGAGAAGGACTTAGGGGTGCTGGTCAATGAGAAAATGAACATGAGCTGGCAGTGTGCGCTCACAGCCCAGAAAGCCAACTGTATCCTGGTCTGCATCAAAAAGAGCATGACCAGCAGGTCAAGGGAGGTGATCCTGCCCCTCTACTCTGCTCTTGTGAGACCTCAACATAAAAAGGATGTGGAACTGTTGGAACAAGTCCAGAGGAGGGCTACGAGGATAATCAGGGGACTGGAGCACCTTCCATATGAAGATAGGCTGAGAAAGTTGAGTCTGTTCAGCCTGAGGAAGAGAAGGCTGCATGGAGACCTCCTTGTAGCCTTACAGTATCTGAAGGAGGCCTATAAAGGTGCTGGGGAGGGACTCTTCATGGTGGACTGTAGAGAGTGTACAAGAGATAAAGGGTTCAAAGTTAAACAGGGGAAGTTTAGATTGGATCTGAGGAAGAAATTCTTTACTATGCAGATGGTGAGGCACTGGAATGTGTTTCCCAGGGAAGTTGTGAATACTCCTTCCCTGGCAGTGTTCAAGTCCCGCGTGGATGGAGCCTTTGGTGACATGGTTTAGTGAGAGGGGTCCCTGGCCATGGCAAGGTAATGGAACTGGATGATCTTAAGGTCCTTTCCAGCCCTAACTATTCTGTGAATGTATGATTTTTAAATCACCTACATATAAAAAAATATCTGTTCAACTTTAACTGTCTTAGCACCATCTATTAATCATAGCTTTTAATACGAGTTACTACGATAATCTCTTTCCTTTTTCAGCAAGATTTCCAAAATGCATAACCTCTTAAAAATATACTTCTGACTCAGCAAACTCCACTAACGTGTCGGAACACCAGTAATCCTCACTTCAATATGTGTCCATAAGAAGTGTTTTTGTTGCAAATGTGGATAATTATGTGTCCTGTACAAGTGACAGAGGGTGTAGCCTCCATCAAATTCTCATATTTAGCTGTTGATTCGTTATCATCTCTTTCTGGAAATTTACAAATCTCCTCCAGCAAAAGAGCCAAAATCATACTTGTCATGGGTAATTTAACATCATTTGGAAAACTTTAACAATCAGATGATTAAATCCGTTTTCACTGAAATGAAAACGTATCTTCTTCCAAGTTTATTACAGAATTGATGTCTACAAGAGAAAAATGAAATGCCAGAAAAGCATGTAGATCATGATTGAAGAATTCACCCGTAAGATAAATGTTCATTTAATTCAGAGCATCAGTCTGGACCACATAAAGGATAATAACCATGAGTACTCAACTTCTTAGATTTGCCTATGCTTGTGTATGAATAACTATTAATAAAAAAAAAAAAAAAGCAGAGAAAAAAAATTTAAATTATCAGGATGCACATAGACACATCTGGAATGCAGCAGACATTCTTTACTTTTCTGTCTGCTTTGGTGGACTTTTGGATCTTTCCCATTCTTCTTTTATTGTCTTCCTAAAGGAGGAGATACTAAAGATTTCATTGAAACCCAGAAAGACCAGTATTAGAGTATAACATAGTAAAGTAATAAAACAGATTTGAAAGTACAAAAATTAAAATTAATTAAAAAATATGTAAATATTGTATTCTAAATAGTGCAGTTTAGCCTTTTGTCTGTCCTGCTCCAAAGTAGTTCAAGGAATCAGTATTGACATAAACTAAGGATAATTTTCTTATTAACTGTTCAGTTCAGTTACCCAGCTTATTCAGAGTATGTTTCTAAACCAGCATTATTGAAGAAACTCCTAAGAGAATGTGAATGTATATTAATTTCTTACCACAGTTAACCAACAAAATAAAAAAAGAAAGTTGTGCTATTTTAAGCTAAAGACAGATTATTCCTTTTGTTACCACATTAACTGGGGCTCTGACAGCACTGAACAAGTCCTCTTGGGGAAATTCAATATGTAGCTGCACACACAAAAGGATAGGACCCCTAGGACAGAGAACATGCTTTACTTATGTGACTTGCACTGGTTCTGCAGAAGCATCTCTCATTATCTTATATCTGTGTAGTGGCTGTTCCCTGGTAAACTTAAAAAAGAATGTGACAATATTTGATTCCTAATATTTAAAGTAAATGCGCACATATACATTTGTGTACATATCCCTCTGGATAACTCTAAATTGGCTTTAACTTTTAATACTCACTTGTGAAAACATAACTTTAACATCAAACAGTTATTCCAAAAACATTAATTTCTTGATCATCTAATTAATACATGTAGATCCAAAGCCATGTCACCTATAGTATAGTTTGTACAGTAGGAGATTAGAAGAATTTCTCATCAAGTGTTTCTGGATTTTGAGAAAAATACAACTCTTATTTTGTTTGGATTGAATAAAAGCTGAACTAAGATTCAAATAGAAAAGAATGCAATGAAATATTAGGCTTACAAACTGTACACAAAACATTCTTGCACTTCATGGAATGAATACACTAGAGAATCAATCTTGTACTTGCTTTCTAAAAAGTCATAGCCAAGAGTTACTCAGTGAAAAATAAAAGCCATCTCTTCTAAACTAGAAATAAACTAGAAATATATAGACATATTATTAACAATAATAACTTGGTTTATTACTCTTAATAACTTATGTTAAGCAAGTTACTCCAGCTGAAGGCCAGCACAGACCACTGATCCTTCTGATCTGAAACATCTGTCCTAACCATCATGAAAAGGGTTTTTAAAAATGCAATAACAAAAGCAAAGGAGAGCAACTAAATATCTCATTTACAGAGGAAAAGCAGAATGTCAGGTCCCTTGCATAAGTTTCTTTGAAGAAGTGTGATGAGGAAGCAATTGGTCAAGCCTTCTACAAACGTATCCTTAGTGTGATGTGTGAATTCAGAAGTAAGGAAACTACACGTGTCTGAAAAGTAGTCTTTATATTTCCTGTTACTTAATAACAATGTAATCACATAGAAAACACAACTATAAAGTAGATTACTATGTAGGATTAATAGTTTCAGGGCAACTGTAAGATCTTCATGAACAAACTGTTGTACATAAAGTTGCTTCCACTTCAACAGGAATATCAAAAGACCTTGAATCATCTCAGAAATTATTTTCAAGAAAAAGTGACCCTATTTTTATTTATTTATTTTAAGAATTAGGGAAAAGTGTATGTTTTACTAATTATTTTTCAAATGTAATTCCATCAGTTCTGCTTCTGTGATCAAATTCTATACACTTATGATAGTAAATTGTCAGAGGAAAAAGCAGGATATCTTGAAGAGACAAACAAGAGTGATGGAAATGTCCTTAAAATCACCCATATAAAAATTCTTTATTTCTCATAGGTCACGTTACAGCACTGTATAGCATTCACTCTTGCCAGCTCTATTTTAAGATACTCATTTTATACTTAATGTATATAATGTTGAGTATAATAAGAGGTTTGTTTTTCTTTGCTATGGTTTGCAATTTTATTTAGAAAACAGAAGTACATTCTAAAAGAGGTTAATATTTTAAAGCATATGATTTCTCTCCTTCATTTTTTTTCTTTAGGTTCTTCTATGCAATATCAAATGTCCACATCTCAAATCCATTTAATCTTTCAGCTTACTATTTAAAAAACACTGCTATGTGTCTGTCCTGAATATATCTCAAATTACTTGAAGGTAAGATGCACATAAAATATTCTCCAGGGAAATTTTCTGACAGAAACATCACTTTTTTGTTATCCTTATTGGTATTAACAATAACTGGTCACTTAGATCTACTTGTACATACACACAAGCCTATTTCCTGAACTGTCACAGATTATTCATAAACTTCTGAAGAGTTTATGATCAGTGTGTTCATGCAGCCCAGAAAGCCAACCACATCCTGAGCTGCATCAAAAGGAGTGTGACCAGCATAATGAGAGAGGTGATCCTGCCCTTCTACTCTGCTCTCATGAGACCTCACTTGGAGTCTTGTGTGAAGTTCTGGTGTCCTCAACATAAAAAGGACACAGAACTGTTGGAATAAGTCCAAAGGAGAGCCACGAGGATGATCAGGGGACTGGAGCACCTCCTTTAAGAAAATAAGGCAACAAAGTTGAGGCTGTTGAGCCTGGAGAAGAGATGGAGACCTCATAGCAGCTTATATAATATCTGAAGGGGGCCTATAGAGATGCTGAGGAGGGACTCTTCATGAGGACAAAGGGTAACAGGTTCAAACTTAAACAGGGGAAGTTTAGACTGGATCTGAGGAAGAAATTCTTTGCCATAAGGGTGGTGAGGCACTGGAATGGGTTGCCCAGGGAAGCTGTGAATGCTCCATTGCTGGTGGTGTTCAAGGTCTTGTTGGGCATAGCCTTGGGTGGCATGGTTTAGTGGGAGCTGTCCCTGTCCTTGGTAGAGGGGTCCAAACTACATGACCTTAAGGTCCTTTTCCAACCCAAACTATTCCATGATTCTATGATTTTATGATTACTTTTGATCCCAGCAGTTATATAATAAAAAAAAAAAAAAAAAAAAAAAATGCTGTTTCCTGGAGCTAGTGTATCCAGGAGGATAGCTCCATGCTTCTCTTAGAAAGTGAATATTAAAAAAAGAAATGGAGAAAAATGTGAAATATCACATTTTCATTAGCTAAATGCTGAAAATTTCAAAATGCATTGTACTTTGTGTAAACACCAGCTGAGAGTACCTCAGTAGCCTGAGCTTCTTTCTAGATGTAGATTAAATTATTTAGAATTTATCTTTTTTTGCTTTGTGTGGTTCCTAGAGCCACTGGGTTTTTTTCATACCAAAAGCTCATTACTTTTTATAATGTGTTGATAATATAAACTCAAGTGACTGTAACTATAATGTATACTAGAATAGTGCTAGGAATCCATACTAATCTGTAAATAAGTGCAGGGTTACTAATTAGACCTAGGGCTTCAGACATTTTTCTAAGAATTTGCAGAAAAGAGAATTCTAGATTAAAAATATGCTTGTTTTTCTTGCCGAATGTAATCTGTCATTAATGATACAGCACCTAGCAGCTGATGTGCCATCTCCTTCTGAAGTTTCTGTAACTGTGATATATATGGGAACATTTCCTGGATTAAAATTAAAGCTAAAAGTAATAATAATAATGAAAAGGCATTGCTGTATAGCTTCAGTTATTTGTAAGTGTAGCCTTAGCTCAAGATTTCTCTCCCCAGTTCTAAAATATGGTGGCAGCGAGTGTTTTATTTATGCCATTAGTAAACCCTTTTCTTCCAGATTATTTATTGGAAGTGCATATACATTATTTTTCCGTTGTTTCAGTTTTTTTCTCTTTTCCCTATCTTCCTTCTTTGACCATATTCAAATCTTTTTCCTCATTTCAATTTTGATGGACTGAGTCATTTTCTGTTGTCTAATCCAGTCTCCCTTAACTTCCTTGGTTTTAACTTGAATCTTTCAAGTGACATTTCAGGATCTTTTAGAATACATTTCAATCTGTTGTTAGGTTTTTAAATGCTGCAAAACTTTTTTTTCTGATTCCTAAATAAACCTTCTGAGGACTGGGAACTCATTACCTCTGAATGTGAAAAACAAAAAAAAACCCCAGTCACTAGCGACGAAACTTTACAGTGAAAATGGCTCTAAGAATTGTAAGATCTCATGTTTTATTTGCAACTGTTTTTTAACAATTTTTACTCAAAACTTACTAATCATAGAATCATAGAATAGTTAGGGTTGGAAAGGACCCTAAGATCATCTAGTTCCAGCCCCCCTGCCATGGGAAGGGACACCTCCCAGTAATCTACTTTAAGAAAACAGAGGTGAACTTTCTAATGCCTGTTTAATTGTAAGAGAAGCAGCTGTCGTACCTCTTAATCTATCCAACACACCAAACAAATAGATAAAATATTGAAAAGCCAAATAAACAAGAACTCCATCAGATGTTAACCTTAAATTTCACTCACACTTGAAACTTTATCAGATGTTAGATGAAGCTATCACACTGGTCTTTTTAGACACAGTAGTTCTATTTAGATGCTAAAAGGTGCAAACTTTTTTTTTTATTTCGCAGAACACAACAGCCTGTCACCAAGTTCCTTATAAGTAATATAGGTGACCACAGCTGCTTCTAGTGAGAGAGAACATCTCTTGAATACACTTGAATGAAAGCCTTAAAGTTGCTGAATATGGATTTTGACAAACTTTTATAGGTATACATGTTTGATTTGCATGAAATGCTAAAATATGCCTGTAATGTTTTTATCATTCAAGTACAATAGACAATATTTCATCACTTAAGTGAAACAGATTTAATTGCTAAACAAGATTTCAAGTAACTGAACTTCATTTTAATCACAAACAAGCTGCAAGGCAATTTTCAATTACAGCAAGCTTTTTATTTTTATCCAGCTGTGTATCCCTGCTGATTCTTGAAATTACATGTAAATTGTCCAGATTTTGGAGTGCTACACCTACTGAGATTTTTCTTTTGTCAGCTGATGAAGTATCAGTGATTAGAAACTCACTAAATTGGCATTTTTAAGATTCATTACTCCACCCTGTATATTTTTTGACTGGCTGATTGAATACGAAGAAAGTTTTATTGCCCCAAGGGACCTTATTCTTCCCAATTAGGCTGTTAATAGTGCAAACTGATTAGTGAGTGTTAAAATGGGCTTGTAGATTGCATCTGTTCAGCAAGAGTTCAATACCTTTGACAGGTACAGTAGTCTCAGACACTGACAGTCCATATAGTCACTAACAAAAATGAAAGCTTTGTTCTTATTATTGGTAAATTAGGTAGAAAGATTGGCAAAGTAGTAAGTTAGAGATAGTTGTATTTGTATTTTCAGATATAAGAGTATAAACAAATTAAAATTGCTGACTTATAAAAATTAAACTGAAGGTTCAAATTCCTCCTTCAGTTCTATATACACAATTCTAGTGCACTTAGATGCAACTGAGAAAAGAATCTGTGAAATAATTAAGAAATGTAATTGGGAATTGAATTTATATTCAAAATGCAGCATTGCTCCCACATAAGAGAGAAACGGACTTTCAGGGCCTCTCTGGATGAGATGTAGATGCACCTGCTATGCCAGGAATGAGCACTTCACAGCAGTTCCTGTAACAGACAGAGAGTAGGGCAAGGTGGAGATCTCATGGTTTCGCTTTGTCCTAATTTCAGGAAAAAGATGGGAATGAGATAGTTCAAGAAACTGATAAGCTGCATACTTACTTCCCCGAGCCAGCAGCCTGTCATCTTTTGACAGAATACTGTCCTCAGTGTGAACTTTGCTTCATTATAATGTCATTATAATGCATTTACAT
>JASSUY010044164.1:0-47306 GCA_032466535.1 Forpus xanthops
TTACTGTGAGGGTGGTGAGGCACTGGAATGGGTTGCCCAGGGAAGTTGTGAATGCTCCATTGCTGGCGGTGTTCAAGACTGGGTTGGACATAGCCTTGGGTGACATGGTTTAGTGGGAGGTGCTTTCCCTAATTCACCTCTAAAATAGGTTTTCAGTGATAAAACAAGATTTCATTCAGAGAAATACTCATAAAAGGCTTTTCCTCCCCCTGTCTTCTACCCCACCATACACACATTCTAGCAAGAGGATATTTCCTGAAGGCAACAGTGGGAACTGCATCCAGGACCATTTCTTTTTGACAGAAATCAAAAGGGCTGCATGCTAATGAGTTCTTTTATCTGAAAATGAGCTCATTACTCTTAATTTTCCTCTGCTTTTAATCTGTTCTTCAAGTATGTGTCGTCTTTAAAATTTTCAAAAGGCATTTCATGAAGCTGTAACAAAAGCAAAGTTAAAAATAATAGACTTGCTCTAATAGTTGTGCTTCAGTCACAAAGGAAGAAATTTAATTATTGAAGAAGTTAAAGCAAGGATGGGCCGTAGATCAGAGAAGTGAGCTGGGGAAACAAATTTAAAATTATATAGAGGGAGAGAAAAATGAGAATCAAAAAGCCACAGATAGTAAATCGATGAGATTAAATGTATAACAATCTGGTATAAATTACAAAAATGTGTATTTTCCTGACATAGTGCATTCTGTCTGGGCTGAGATTATTCCTATTATGTTATAATTTATGGATAAATAGTGTAATTCAGGAGAATTGAAGGATAATTTCTAAATAAGTCTAAAATTTAAGTATTTCTGATTTTTTGGTCTGGCTGTGTCTGTGTTGTCTACCAGGTTTTATATTGATGGAAATATAAAACACTTTTTGTTTATCTGTGTACAGATAAGTAGGATTTGAGGGATTTCAATTTTCTCTTCAAATAATATTAAATTTTAAATTATTCTATATGTAACACTGTGAAACCTTTACTCTCTTTTTTGTTCTTAGTTTTTATGTATTTTCTTCATATTTGTTTTTTACTTTCTGTCAAGTGATGCACGTTAAGATGTGAATTCTGAACTTTCTATTTTCTTACATGAATTAAGATATTCTTTTGCAGGCAATGCATAAGACTTCAGAAATAAACATTTCTACTAGTATTTCCTTTTTTGATGTGCAACTTTTCTTTGTATTATTGCTGGTGACTCAGCATGAGTTATTTCTGACACTGAAAGCACCCTTTATAAGTGAAAAATGGTTCCTGAATCTGTGCAGTTAGCGAAAGAAGGTATCAATGCCCTTTAAAAGTCTTAAAACAGATGCCCTCCAATAAGGCTTTTTGTCTGCATTGTACCTTAGCATATAAAATTAGTATACTGGAAACAGTTCAGTAGGTGTTTAGATGTATACTCATCTGTAACAGCTTCACAAGGCTCAGCTAGACACACATTTTTTCCTTTTACATAGTATGTTTTGTATATTGTTTTCAATGCACTTTAAAGGGAATTTCATTTATCAGATGGGCATAAATAGTGACTAGTATGCTTTTGGTATTCATGGAAATGGTTTACTGCTAACCCATGTAATAGGAAGTGCTTTGTGAGCTCTATGTAATAGCTAGGTAAGTAAATATCCTTACAATAAAAGGTGAGGGCCATACTACCTGGAGGTCAGAAATTTCATGCACAAAGTGTGTGAATTAATTTTGCATCTGTGATGTCTGCCAAAAATCTGAGCTTACTGGTGATTCTCAAGGGTCTTTTCTATGCAGTTTTAAGCAAAAGGGTATGATAAATTGCTCACTTCACTTGCATACCAGCTGTTTTATATACTTGAAGGCTCATTTTCATGTGTTCTACAATAAAGTTGTACAAAGTGATGTGAGTAAACCCAGAAATGAAGGCTCTGATTTCTCAATTATTTTAATTTTTAAAATTTTGGATACCTTATTTCTTCTCCTTTTGAAAACAATTTTAAAATACTCTCTCTGAGGTATTTTCAACAGAGAAACTGATCTCTTAATTTGGAAATTATGTCAGATGACAACTAGCCCGATAAATGCCTAGAAAATACAAAAAAAAAATTCATTTCACTTGCACTTTCATGTGCAGATTACCTGCCATTGCTGCCTTTTAGCTCACCTTAATATTAGGGCTTCTGCATACTAAGTACCCACTATTCTAGTGCAGAAGCCTGGAAGTAATGGTGATCTTCCTGTTGGAGAACTGCATAGGGACATATATCCTACATCATTTTAAGTATTTTGATAGCTTCTGTGTTTTCAAAGTGCTAAAATAAGGTCTTAATGTACTTACTCAAGGGCAATGTGACTTCTCAACACTTAAAAATCATGATGTAATTGAACAATATAGTGATAAAATAGGAAAGCATGGCCTATGACAGGGCAATGCAGAGGGCATAAAGCTTCATTTAGAACTGGATTGTAATAGAATCTTTGGGAGACAATGATTCTATATGGTGTACGTGATTAAGTGTAAGCACATTTTACATTCTTTTACTTTAAATGGAAAAGCATGTTTTCCATCCATTCTGCTACAGCTGAGTATGCAAGATGTTTCAGACAAACTTCCCATGGCCTGGAATAGTGAAACTAATTTGAAAGCTCTGTCTTCAACCACAAAAATGAATGTTATTGAAATAATTTTTCTAAAGGGGATAAATTCAGTTCTCCACTTTGGCTTCTAAAGAGAAGTGGTCAGCTTTGCAATGGGTCAATAAACCAAAATAGCAATTCAGTTAAAAATGGATGTTTTGAGAAAGTGACTTCCTGTTTTGAACCTTTCAAGGTCAGTATTGAAAGAGGGATAAATGCAGATAAAGTCAAATATGAAACAGATGGGAGGATTTATTAGGCATTGTTTTGTAACCTTTAAAGAAAGGAAAAAAATCTCACATTATCATTAGCTTTCATGAAATATAGTGAGAAATGATAATAAGGAACCCTTAACACTGCATATTTTTTTCTGAAGTATTGTATGTATCCTTTTAAATAAATGTTTAAAGGAATCTTAATTTGTGACAAAAAAGGTTATGGACTTATTCCAGACGATTTAAAACAAAGATTACAATGAACGTGCACACGTGTGGTTTTCAGGCTGAGTACTTAAAGGTGAGCGTCTAGTTTACAATTTTCAAGCAGATATGTTATCCTTACTGCTTCTGTAAAAACAATCCTTTATTATTTGAGATCATAAAATGCTGTAATATACACATTCAACCTTTAAGCATACTCCTATTTCTGTTGGTGATTTGATTTATTTAAATGTATTAGGCACCTAGTTTGACTTTAGTCTTCCCATTTCCATTTGTCGTTTTAGGCTCTATGTTTTCGATGTCAAGTGATTTTGGCACTTAGGTTGAAATACTTGATGCACACTGCTAGGCTGAGCAAAATAGATCTAGGTTGCTAAAAGAAGAGGTGTTTTCTTCCTTATGTAATTCTGCTGAGCTGAGCAGTAGTGGTGCTTTCTTCTGAGATTTTCCATTTGGTAGCGCAGCTGATTTCCAGCCATTCCGATTTTTCACGCAGGATGAGTTCAGTTCTGAGCTCATACATCACTGACCACATGGTAAAAATGGAATTCCATTTTCATTTAATATATCTTCATCCCATTTCTTCTTTCTGGAAGGCTTGTTAGGCTCACATCCTCCTCTTCATAATACTCCTCGTCCTTTATTGTCTCAGGGTGCATTTTAAGAGCATGGACTTAATTCTTGATGGAACACTTTTTCTCCCCTCAGTGTATAATTATGTGGGGGGGCTGTTGGAGAGGCTTAATAGCCCTCTCAATGTACAGACAAATACTTTAGAGGAAAGATATATATGCCTAATTAAAAGGCTGTCACTTCAGCATCATGTATCATCTGTGCATCACCCAACTAAAAATAACACAAAAGAAGACATGAACTGTGATGTCATCTACCTAATCTTCATCTGGGTGATTTTGACATTGGCACAAGGAGTTGTCTTTCTGTATTTGAAGCTTGTTTTAAAAGTATAAAAGAAAAGGGGGGAGTGAGACAAAATTTGGCACTTTAAACATTGCATAGATTTTGAAGACAAACATGAGAATATTGAGAACCTTTATACAGGTTCACTTTTTATTTTTTCTTTTTAAATTTTTATGATGTGTATTTGTGTAGATTATTGGAGTTTTGTTTTCTGGAGCATTACTGGGCTATACCTGTTTGGTAGGAAAATAATGGATATCGCATGGTAATCAAAAGTAAGAGGACAATCTCTGGTATTCTGTCAAAGGCCATCTCTCAATGTTCATTTTAGCTATAATCTTGTATTTTTTTACTGTAATGAGTATTTACACTGAAAGCAGTTATGATTTAGTCAAATACTAGAAATGCTTGGTAGTTGATGTGTGGCATGTTCAGTTTTGCATGGACTGTATGCTTTGAGCTAGAGGTGAAACTTTTTAGACTTATGCTTAATGATCATCACTACTGTGCAGTTTTGGAAATACAGATAGTTGAAGAATCAGTTGCATAAGCTAAATTTGGGATAGATGCTGGCCCTCATTGACTTGTTCCAGACTCTGCACCTTCTGGGCTACTGCAGCTATAACCTGTGGCTGCATCTTAGATTCTGTGAAACTGGAAAGAAATGTTCTTTGTTCATTCATACATATGTTTGAGCTCCTGTTCTTGTATAACTAGTTTTGATAAAAAAAAAAAAAAAGACAAAAAAACCCCACAAAAAAGAAAAAACAAACCCACAAATAAGAGCAAAATAAAAACAAACCCCATAAACAATAAAAAAATTAAGCAAGCAAAAAAGGCACTTCCATATGTATTACAGAAGCCAATCAGTCTTTACTGTGATCTGGAGAAGATCCAGGCCTTGCAGGTATCCTTTGAGGGATGGAACCTGTTGCTTACTCTAAAGTTATTTCTTAGATCAAGGTATATTAAGGAGGCTTCTCACAGACTGAGGAGTTAAGTGCACCATTGCCTTATCTACTGGTGAATCTTTCTTTTCCAAGAAGCCTTTTGAGAGGGCCATGAAAACCATTAATATTTAGCTGTTGATTGTACTTTCTGCGTCCGCTCATGCTTGTTCCCATTAATCCATTTCTGTTTATGCTGGGAAATACAGTTTTCTGCAACTTGTATTAAAGATTTTATGTAGTATCCCTTAGGCAGTGTGTGTAATAAGTATCAGGATTTTAACCAAATTAATAAACTACTCAGAAATATGAAAGAGCCGTTGCTGTGGGTGCAGCCTGTAGACTGGCTCATGATTCCTTTAAAGAAGTCATACTGAAAAACGAATTTTTTGAGTCCCAAGTTTATCTCTCAGTTCCACTCAATTTTGAATTTGAAACAGATGGGACAATTTTTTAAAAATAATAGCTTTAAATATTTGCTTGTCCTGAAGTTAAGCAGATTTTGTCTTAGCTATCAAGGCACAATAATTTGTTTCTTAGGGAAAGTATGCTTTATATCTTCTGAAAGCACACAGAATTTATTGATCTAAACATTAGTAACTAAAATCTATGCTGGTGTTTGTAGTTCTATGCAAAATCAGTTTACTTAACCCATGTATTTTTTAACTCTGTTTTCTGTTGCAGTGGCTTTTCATACTTGACTTAAAAATTGACTTAACAGAAAAAAACATGACTCCTGGGAAAAGGCTGGATCACAATCAAAAGCATCACTCTTTCTGGTGAGTACTTGGCATTAAGACACTCAGACTTCAGATTTTTTTTATTTATTTTATTTTATTTTATTTTATTTTTTATTTTTTTCCCTGGGAAAGGTATTTGTTGCATAAAAGTGAAGGGTGTCTGTGAGAGACAGCAGATTTCCTGACGCCACAAGAAAGTGAAGTTTTGCTAGCTGTTACCATGTTAGTGTGCATCATGAGTTCTCTGAGAGAAAAGTATATTCACCCCTAGAATTAAAGAGACAAATGCCCATCTATATATTAAAAAAAGAACCAACACCTTAAGGTAAAATATATAGTGATTTTTACCGGTTTATGGATGGTGGAATTTATTTTTAATAAGCAAAATGAAACGACACTAGTAAGAACTACTTTGTGATCCTATGAATTTATGACATAGCGTTTAAATCTTCAGCTCAGTCTTGTTTTACAAAATACGTGTCTTCACCAGAACCATATATAATTTAATCTGGGATATGCATTTGTGCATTAAAGCATGGGAAACTTCATGACTGGAAGTCTCCAGTGGTGAAGTATGTGCAGCTGGTGAGCTATGCAGCTCAGCAAGCACATAAGAAGCATCTAACTCCTGAAATTGGCATTCTGTTAAATAAAGCTTTGTAAAATATCAGTGGTTAATGTATATACAGTGTCTCATCTTGGAAAGTGCAGCCAATTGAAACTCTAAATGCAGAAATGGATCAACAAAACGCATATCTTTCCTGCTAAAATATGCAAACTAAAGTAGTAAATTATGCGCTCTGATTATTAAAATATGCAAATTGATCTGTCATATGCATAACAATTGGACTAGAAAAATATGTACATAAGTCAATGAAGAATCAGCAGGCTGTGCAATTTGATGTATGCATTATGTAACTTGGTCACAAAAGGAAATTAAATATTAAATGACAAAATATATTATTTAGAGGAATCATTAACGAATGCTGAAAAGATGGGATATCTGATCCTTTAGAGGCACTGATGTTCTTGGTGGCACGATAATTTTTGTGGAGACCTAAAATCTCACACCTGGTCACATTTACTTCCACTGCCATTACTAAAAGCACTGTTTCATTCTGTACATATGTAGGAGTGTCAGAACCTGGAATTGACAAACTTGATGAAGATAAATAGTGTGTCTCCAAGATTTAACACCTGAGCTTTTGTTGGCTTTGCTTTCCATTCATTTGTCTGCTTTTGTCATGTGTAACATCAGTCGGTGATGGCTCTATGTATGCTTAACAAAAACCAGCTGAGTGACTCGGGAAACTTCTGAAAAAAAGAGTCAACATTCAATCACAAAAGCAGGATTTCTGTATCCTTAGTTTGAGGAAGCAAAATACAATGTCCCTTCTTTTTACATTCAGCTGTGGTTGCACCCTGTGCTTTTCAGTGCCTTTTTGATTTCTACACAGTCTGCAGGCTGGGTTTTTCTTTCTTAGAAGTGAAGAAAGCCAGTACAATGGTAGTAAGCCTACTTTTGGGAGGTTGCCAGTCCCTCCCATTTGAGAGGAAGGCCTTTGAAATTCTTCAGAAGGGCTGTTTCCTGATTACTAACCTGTTTGAAGAATTTTCTAGGGGAAGAGACAACTTTAGCAAGTTTTGCAACTCTCACATTAGCTTGCTGCTCTTTGGTTTGTTTTTTCTTCTGTGAATGATATGGATTTATTAGATTTAGATCCTAGTGATAGGAGATTATATCTAGGCCTTTTATGAGCTTCTCTGATACAGCTGCTCTCTTCTGGTAGTATTATCTTTGTATCTTTGCAGATCGTTCTTTTGTTGGGAGTATGCAGGAGTCTCGAATATCACTTATTTGCAAAATGTGCACCATCATAGCTCAGGAATGAAAAGTATATCAGCAGCCTCATAAAGATGCCGAACCAACTCTGATTTTGTATTATACACTTGCTTTTCTCAGATGCTGGGCTAGGTGATTTACGCATAGGATATCTCTGTGTTCCAAAGTGTCCATTCAGAAAATGTGATATAAGGAAGTAAGAAAGAGCTGTTACCTGCTCAGGGCACTTGTTTTGCTATAGAAGAAGGGTATTACTCTCAAATGTGTAAAACATAATCACTTAATTTCACTGAATTTCGAAGTATGAGAACAGTACATGGGATCTGTGACCTCCTAGGCCATTTGATTTCTTACAGTATCTGATAGCTCTTCAGGAAGCTTAGAGAAGACTATACTGACAAGGCAAGCATGTAGTGAGTCTCACAGAACACTGTTACTTTAAAGGCTTCTGGAGTCAGAAGGGATGGCGTTATGTTAAACACCTTTTCCTGGGTAAGTGTTTTGTTGGTTTGTCTAATTGCTTTTCTCTGCCTACTTCTAAAACTAAGTTCCACAGTGTGTAGTGCATACTGCCTGATCAAACAGCTCATTTTGTTTGTTTTGAACCTACCTCATGTTAATTTGTTTCACGCCTTCCGTTTATTCTGGTGGAAAAGATAGCGAGCAGTCCTGATGGTATATTTCTTTTCTATTGTCTCCTCTCTGAGTTACAGTTATTTCTTGTGTGGCAGATAGTCAAAATTCAATGTTGTAATTTCTTGTGTCTACATCTAGTATATCCTTTTTTGGATGCTGGGAGTGAAAGTGAGTCACTCAAGGGAGCTTCTGGCAGTAGGGATCATTTCAAAGGCTTTTATTGATAATCCCCGCAGACCTGCCTTATATTTCTGCTCTCAGAAGGGAGTCTATGAGTGTATTGTTCTTTATGCCCTCTGCTTCTGCTCACAGCTGGAGCTGTGAAATATGGAATTCACATTTTGCATTTCCTACATAAAGACCAGTATGTAGGGATCTGGCTTTGAAATAGTTTACCAAATTCAAACCTTTTGAGGTTTTTCTCTGTCTGAATGAATTATTAATTCTTCTCTTCAGCCTTCCTCGCCATCTACCCTGCAGAAAGGTTAGGATGGGAGATCCCTTCTGGGGATGGGAGATGCTATTTCTGAAGTCTCTGTGCAGTACAGCCTCAGTCTAGTTGCTACTGTGCTATTTGTCAAGCATAAGAGGAGACTACCTCAAAGGTGAGTGATGGTCTGAGGAAGCTTTTTGTGTCCCATGATACCGGTTCATTTGCTTCCAGGAATGACTAGGACAGATCCGGAATATTCAGTGAGGATGGATGCGTGGGTGGGTTTGGTTGGGACGGCCATTAGCACAAGTAGTCAGTCAGCATATCAGCACCATTTGACATCTGGACAGACATATCAGAAGTACTGATGGAGGATATTGTGGAACATATTGGACAAGAGAATGAGGGAAAGTAAGGGCTAAATAGTGAAACAGTAGAGAAGTAGATTACCGAGGATAAGTTGATATAGGTAAAGTAAGAGGGTGAGGCGAGAAAGGCACAGCAGGAGAAAGTACAGTGCTTCGTAGGAAGCTGAGAATGGTAGTGAGACTGTCACTTAATTTTCTGTACTGAACAGTCAATCTAATGCCAAATACCTAGTTGTGAGGAGAAATATTTCCCAGACATGCTGAAAATAGTGGACTCCTGACTAGATGATACATGTAACTTTAGAAAAGGTGAATATATAAATCTTCCCTTCTGGGGAATGAGACAGAACTCTGCCAGCCCAGAGTCCACCTTTGACTGTAACAAAGACTCCTTGCCTCTGTATTAGCGACTTGCAGAGGGTGGTTTTCATGTGTGGGCTTTTTTCAGGCTGACTTTTTGGGATGCTGATGTTGCAATTGCCTCCACGCAGATCTATACTTAAAATACAGGGCTAAATCTTTTCTATGTCTTTATGTAGAGTAGTATTTTTCTAGCCCTAAATAATTAGTGTGATATGTTTAAGAATATAAAACCCATTTTCTATATTTGGAACTAGACCAGAATAAATAGAAAACAGAATATTCCTTGTACTGCACAGTTTATAATGGAGTTTGCTTCTTTTTTCACTCTTGAACATATAGCTTATAAATAGTGAGGCAGCAGAGTGAAACAGAGTGTAAAATATTGCAATAAAACTGAACACTTTGTTTCTTTTTCTCCCACAGTTATAATCATTACAGAAAATAGTTATTAAATCTCAAAAGATTACTTTAATTGAATTGCTTGTGTAATGGTGGCTTACTGTTTCTAGAGTCCATCTGATCAGAAAAAAAAGCTGTTACACTCCATTCAGAAGGAAGCTGCAGTGTTGAATTTTCACACAAATCTTTTATCTGTTAAGTACAAAATATCTGTATCTTACATGCAATTCATTTAAAATTTGTTACATATCTGTTATATATCTATAAGCTTAATGCTATTTTATATTTTACTTCTATTAATGAAGTTGCCGTTTTCTTGTTGATACTTTTGAGTTTTGCCAAATTGTTTAAAAACAGCAAAACCCACTAGAAAAAGTCAGCATGCTTGATATTTGAAAGGTAACTAGAGAGATTACTACAGTCTTGATCTTTTCTCCCTTACTGATTAATGTGTCATAACTTTTTTAACACAGGTGTCTCTTGACCTGCTGGTTTCTCAGGCATGCACACAGGTAAAGGCACTTTACTCTTCTTTAGCATTATAGACTGACCAGACAGATATTCTAGTGCTTACAGCTATTATTTTGGTTATCTTTACCCCTAGTTGCTTATACATATTTTCTGAAAGGATTGTGTCCATATATGTCTTAGCAGTCACTGCTTCTGTGGCCTTTTCAGTTGCCATAAAGCCTTAACTCCTTTCCTCAGGCAGCAAGTCTCTGGCAAGCTAGTGGAAAAGGTATCCTGACATGAAGTGATGCTCTAGTGCCCGTGCTAGACCTGTGGTTTATATTTGGTGTATTTCAGTCTTCAGCAGAATCCATTTACAATCCACTGGTGACAGCCAGAACTCTGGCTCTTAGTTTGGCTTTTACTTCCCATCATCAACCGCTGCACTGCAGTGTCATGCAGTTGACCTTTAACTGTCACCTTATCTGGTATTTTTGTGTTGAGTTCATGAAAAGCTGCATACATTTGGAATGTGTTTTCTGTCCAAGTTGGCATGTTTTAAAATTTGTCTTGTAATTAAAACAGCAGTAGATGAAAAAATAATAGATTAACAACAGCACATATGACATAAGTAATCAGACACTTAATGAGCCATTGTAAATATGATCCATAGACACATTATTGGCATATAAGCTGGGCACAGCAAGGATTTTAATGAGATTTGATAGGTTACTTAAATCAGATTCTTGACAAGATTATCTAAATGTGTTCAAGCTGAATTAAAAAAAAAAATCACAAAAAAAAAACCCACAAAAAAAAAACCCACAACAAAACAACAACATAAATCAGAAAATAAAGTAATTGCAACGTTGTGGAAGAAAATACTTTAAAACTTGAAATTGGAATCACTTTAGTGAGAGTGTTTTAGTATTCAAGTCTAATACATTTCATTTATGGTGTCCTTTATTTTTTGCCCCTCACGTGACACCAATAATTGCTTTCACTGTCACAACTGGCATGGGGTTCTTTAAGTGCTAGTTCTGGTTTTCTGTACCAGTCTAACATCCAAAGTAAGGCATTTAGTCATCCATCTTTCCTCATTTCTGTAAGTCATACTCACAACTTGTTTCACTTTGTTAACACCTCTCCTGCTCTCTGTTTTCTACTTTTGGAAGTCCCAGATATTGAGCATTTAAAAATGAGTGTTGCTGAGTTATAGTCTATGAGTTTTTCAAGTTAAGTTGGAACAAAATGTCAAACTGTAAATCCTTGCTTTTGCAAAAAAAAAACAAAGCTTTTTGTTTTTTTTACATTTTTGTTGATAGAGTATATTATAATTCTGTATGATTACCAGGGGAGAAAGATTAAATAGATACTTGTCTCTCAGAGAAATATGTGCTGTTTTCATCTAATAGGGACAGAGACAAAATCATCAGTCATTCTGTTTTGGAAGTCCCCTTCAAAACATGTCAGTATTTTTGTCACATTGATAGTTTGCCTGAATATGATTTGTTCATGGTCATCATATTCACTCAGGAAATGAAGTTAAGTGTCTTTTAGCTGTCCATTTTGGGTCTTCATAAGATTTCTGGCAGAATTATCGAAATTTGTTCAAGATGAAAATAAACCTCGCATAAAAAAAGTTCTTGTAACATTTCTGGCAGCATGCAATGAGAGTTGGTGAAAAAAAATTTTACCAAAATTGGCAGTCAGATTGAAGGTACAGTCTATGTCGTGCTCTCTTCTATTTTCATTTTTGCCTTGGTTGTGTTGCAGTATTATTACTAAAGGGTGCAGCCTATTTCCTGTACATAATATGGGGACTAAGCCCATTGTTTCTCCCTGATTTTAAGCAGCTAGACTTTGCGTTGTACTAGTAATACTAGTGTTTCTTTTTCCAAGTGTTTTTTGAGGTATAAGAAGGAATCAAGCATTTAGTTTCTCCTGTTTTTCTGCAAGTTAGTTTCTTATACTATTTTATCACAGTCTAACTTTTTGTAGAGTAGTGTTCTGTCTCCATATATTTGACAGAGGACGATGATGCCCATGTGCCTTTTCCATACTCAAAACATTTGAGTTATAAAGTTACTCATATCTGTAATTCGTGAGAAGGCTGGGAGGCAAAAAATTATAGCATTTTTCTTTACAGCTTATCCTAAAATGGATGTTGATGTCATGCATTTATTGAAACTGTTGTAGCATTTGGCAATCCATTTAGTGAAAGCCTGTTGAAAGTACGAACTCTTTTTTCATGAGTGCATTCTTGCTTCTACAAGATGGAGTTCACCTTTTTGACATTTTATCTAAAAAAATGAACTTGTACCCATTTGATTTTCAGCTTTTGACTCATACTTTGGGCAAGGTACGTATCTGCAGCATTTTGTTTCTTCTTTTAACATTTCAGTTGTGAAAATAAAAGTCACTCCAAAGCAGATTAAACTTTCAACCTTAATCTCTCCTAACATTCATAATGGAATAATTTGAGGTCTTAAATTTGGCATGAGTATTGAAAATTTTGGAGACATAATGCTTTTCTGCTATTTACACATTATTAATGATAGATAAATTTAAAGACTACATAAATATTCTTTTATACTTAGAGATATAATGCCTGCTCTTGCTTTCATTTTGTTACTTTCTGAAGGTCATAATACTTAATTTCATGTAGCAGAGTTAAACAAAATGTTAGAGAACTAGGATATCTGGAGACACACATAATGCTATCTGCTAGAAGTATTTTGAGTCTATTTTAAGCCTGAATGTAAAGAGACATTATATTTCTAGTATCTGTTTAATACCTTCAGAATAAAATATAGTATAGAGATTGTATATAAATACAAACAATAAAAAAATTAGATCTTTTTAAGATTAAACAAAGCAACATAATGTCTCAATATTTGTAGAAGAGTTTGATGTCCTAGTTTGTAAGAGAAAAGTGCTTTTGGTTTTGGTGTTTGTTTTTTTTTTAATATGTATTAAAGGGCTAGACAAAGCTGAAATAAATTATATTCCAGTTTGAAGTTTTAACAGGGTGAATACTTTTGCTTTATTCTGTTGAAGCTTTCATGGAGTCCAGCTGAATATGAAAGTCGCATTTTTTTTCCTTGAAATTAAATACTTCACCTGCATTTGGGATGGAGATCTTAGGATTTTCGCTTAATCAATGCCCCATTGAGCTCACTAAGAAATTTACTCCTTTACCTGCTTCTTATAATTAGCCAAGGAGTTTAATGTCTCTTAATGGAATATTAAGCATCCCCTCCTGCTGCAGGTAAATTGACCATTCATCTTTTGCTTTTGTAGTAATTCCTGTTTTACTCATATCTATTTCCAACTCTCTCCCTCAAAATATATTACTTAATTAGTATTTATAACAATTACTTACTTTAAGATGGGGTTCAAAGGTTTGAGAGTAGTTCAGTGAAATGTTTCAACTGCTGACTGGTAAATCCATTATTGCTCTCCAGAGGGAAGCTGTAGACTTTATATGATTCACTTAACAAAATGGACCAGAGGTGAGTGTGAGGTGAACCTTAACAGGGTTTTTGGTAAGACTGTAGTGAAGAGAGCATATCCTGGAAATAGGATTGTCTACAGGATAACAAGATTATCCTGTGCCATATTCACCCTGTAAAGAAACAGGTGTAATATGCAATAGAGGAAATGAATGGGACTGCTAGAAATTTGAAGCAGGTCTTTGATTGCAGCGTTGCTGCCTTTTGAGAAAGGTGGGACTTGGAAAAGTTAGGGAGTAAGAGGTCGGAGAAGTTGTAAAGTATCTAATAAGATTAATAGAAAAAAGGGGTTACTATATGTCAGGTAAGATGCAGTTTAATATTAACCCTTATCCAGCAATATTTTTTTAATGCTTTCAGCAGTCTTAGATGAAGTTTCTACAGAGTCATGTGATCAAGTGTACTTGTCAGACATAGATATAACACTTTTTTTAATTGACTACCTTCATCAGATAGGCTAATGTCTTTCTGGCTCCAGTTCTCTTTGGTTCTTTAAGACTATCTCAGGGTCATTTATACCGCTGGGTATAAATTCCTGTAAATCTTTCTGCTGCCATGTATCTCAATACACAAATGCAGATAAATTTGTTAATGCATGGTGTCAAGCACAGGCATTCCTGACTTCTTCCTAAACAGTCACTAAACCTCTTACTTCATTAGAGAATATAAAGTATAATTAGCTCCATGCTTTCAAGGACTTTTTTTTTTTTTGTTTTTTTTTTTTTACAGTGGTTTCTGCTTTTTGTTTGTCATTGACAAACAAAAGCTTTTGTGATAATTTCTTGATATGTTACAGGGACACATTCCTAAGGATTGCTGGTCTTACATGTGGTAATCCTGGTGAGCTGCCGTGGCCAGGACTCAAGGGCAAGATACTAATGGCTTTGGACATGTGAGGTATGTGTCTTTATTTTGTTCACCATTTGCATTGCCTCAGAAGCAGCTTTAGGTGTCTCTTCACAGGTTTCTGTTCCCTTTGCCTTCCTCAGAAGGTACAGAGAGGGATAGATTTAATGCAGGGAGAGCATGGATTGCAAATTCGGCTTTACGCACAACAGAATTTGCCTGTGCATCTCTCTTAATACATTAGTATAAGCTCCAGCTACCATCCAGTGCTCCTTAAAGACAGTATTTCTATTTCTGAATACCAGTATTCTCACCAGTACAGTTTCCTCTTGAGCTGTATTTAATGCTATCGACAGAGGCAGGCCAGTCAAGTACACTTATTCTTGGCTGATTCATCCCACTTCAGCACTGGACAGTTTGGTCTAATGAAAGAAACCAAGGCATCTGCTGTCACTGTCTGCAGAAATCAAATAATTCTGCCCCCTTTTTAATTGCTTACAATGTCTTAACAGAGGACTGCAAAGGGATTCAGTCATCAGCGCAAGAGAAATACAGATCTGAAGGCAGGATTAAAAAAATTACTCATGTCCAACACTTAATGCATGCCTTAATTTCTCCATGGGCCAGACACTAGGACTAGGGTCAGGTTAATCTGTGTGCTGGGACAAGTGGGTGGTGAGGGAAGAATAATAACACATGGAGTTGGACAAGGCCATAGTGAGAAGGTTGTGAAGATACTGACAAGGTAAATCAGGGAAGGAAAACAGAAACTGTGAGACGTGATCTGCTAGGATGCAGCAGAAGGAGTTATTTACATGAGCCAAGGGAGCACCAAACCCAAGAGACTAATGATCACATTGGGCAGACATACATAGGCACACCTAACCATGTCCCCCCTACCACCACCAACTTAAAAAAGAGTGACCTAAACCAGTTTTTAAACTAACAGGAGGTCTAGCCTGAAGGCTTTGGCAGCCCGTATCTTTTATATTGTATCACTTACAAGGGGAAGAATCACTTAATCTGATCCAGATCTAAAAGTATTTAGAAATAGGGAAAAGAAATCCTCCTCACTTTGACTGCTGGTCAGAGATACTGTCAAATGACAAGCTGTACAGCAGCATACTGAGAACCAGAGCCTTTGCCAGTGGAGGGCTTGGTAGCTCAGAGATGTGCAGCTCTCTCCTCAGAGTGAGATTTGTGTTGCCACAGGACTAGGAACAGCCTGTGCAGACACCAGCTATGCCTCCTGTGCCTGGCCATCCATGGCACGGTGCACCAAAAGGGTCTGACACTTCTGTGCCCTTCTCTCTTCTCTGTATGGTGTTTACCTTTGCAGTACTAGATGTGGGAGAGGAAAGGACTCTTGTCCAAAGGTAACAGCGGCCCAAGGCTTTTCAGTTCAGACATGGTCTCTGTGGGTAGGGATCTGGCAGAGCATGAGTTGCCATGATCTTTACACTTCAAAATTGTGCCAAGCTCCTACTGTCTGTCCATTAAGCAGTGGGTCCTCTTTGTTTCTGGTGAATTAAATACCTTTTGTGTACCTCAAGAGGCTCTTTCAATTGTTTGTCTGGGTTTGTCTTCCTACAATTATGACATCTGCCTGGAAATTAATCCTGTGTTTTTGATAAGCATCACTTTTTTTTTTCTTTTTTAAATCCTCATTCTTCTTCAGTCCTGTTTTTAGAAGATGGAGAAGAAAATTCATGGCAGAGCTCATCCAAGCCTTATAAATACTCAGTGAACCCTAAACAGAGAATCATTTTGCTTAGCAATATAAATGAGCATTAGATGCAATAGAAATTAAATTCAGCTATATCATTAAGCTTTTCACATATGAAAGAACATTGGAAAGGGCAGAAGATAAGTCTGTTGTCTTACAATTCTTCTATAATTAATTACATGAGTGAAACAAACAGAACGCTTGTCAATTCCCAATTATGTTATTGCCCCCATTTGGGTTATAAACATTCTTCAGGATTAACTAATTTCTAGGCCGTATCTTCTTCAGTAGTTGCACATGTCCATACCTTCATTATGGACGGTGTAACTAGGACAATATACAAGGATGGAAAATCTGACCTGATATCAGTACAGTAGAAAAAATAGTCTTTTATTCTCATTATCCTCACTGTCAGCACATATGGCATGTCTGTGTGATACAATTCCCTTAACACACAGCAAGTATCCACCAAGCTCCTCTGTTTGCTTGTGCTGGACTAGAGATGACCAGTTGTCATCATCAATCAATTCATCAGCTGAGATGATTTGATTCTTTATCTCTGATCAGAGTTTTATTCCTCAGTCACTGTCCAAATCCAGCAAAGTGATTCTTATGCCACTTTTAGTACTTGGTGCTAATATTTTAGATCTCTTGGAAAACCGCTGTTGTCTTATTTCTTGCTGCCACAAATCCTATTAAGAATTTCAGTCTATTTTCTGGGGAGAAACAGTGCTGAAGGGTATCTTACTGTAAGCAATGTCTATGTACTTTCAAATGTAAATGTAAAAAGCATTATTGCTTGTATTTCTATTTGAAATAAATACTGAGTGCCAAGTATACCGAGGTGCTATTACTGAGATATGACACCTTCCATTTTGGTGACAGTAATAAAGGCTATTCTTAAACCTGAAAGACTTAATACCTTGAAAAATTAATCCATCCAGAGTTTTGTTTTATAAAACATGTATAATTCAAAGGCAATGGATAGTGAAACTGCTGTGGCAAATTACAGGAGTTATTAAAAATTCTCTTTCGAGCTAATACCAAGTCATCAAAAAATTGAATACTCCTGACCCCTTTACCAAAGTGTGAATTAGCAGTCTAATGGTAATATTCAAATGGGCAAAAGAAATATAAGCTCCTTTCAATAAGAAAATAAAAAAAAGTTTCCCTACTGTGAATCATCTTAACATGTGAAATAGCATTTTGGTACAGTGATCGCTGCAAAGGGTGCAGCAAGCTGGCAAATATGGAAACAAAGGCTGAAAGCAATTTTGTGCATCTCTTGACAGTGTTTTATTCCCTTTTTAGTTGTTATATAAAATCTGAACATCTCAAAGCATCTCCGTATGTTACTTTAAAAAGAAAATTACTAGCCCACTGAATAAACTGTTTTCCTTAAAATCCTAGTTACAGATATAAATTAAAGCTAAAGCATATAATACACTGACCGTGTTTAAGAATGTTTCTCATAAATATTTTCATATACCAATAATAGCTGCTTTTGTTGCAGCATTAACATTTACATGTTTTAAAACCCAAAAAGGTATGCATTTTAAACAGGATTGTTACACAATTGTAGAGATGTTATATTTTTCTTCCTGAATTGTAGGAAAATAGAATCCTTAAGAAATTGAAGCATATGTTAGGATAGAGAAAGCAGATTATTTAACTCTGCACACCAACCTATGCTACTTGCTACTTATGGTAAAGGTTGTATAAAATTACTCAGTATTGAGAAATCTCTTCTTCTGTAGTATAAGTTTTATTGTATTATGCTAGTCACTTTTGATCTATGATAGAAATTGGTCTACTGTTTGTCATATGTGTTAATCTTAATATCTTCTATGGGCATGTAGATAGTTTCCACAGGTAAAGCAGATAGCTGTGCCTTTCCTACCATTAATTTATCTTGCTTGCTTTCATTCTGTTTTGGTGGGTACAGCTCATGTAGAGCTGCTCTGCCCATAGGCATTAATCCAAGAAAACATTTGAATGTTTTGCTGGATTAAGTGCGTACTTAATATTAAGCAGATGACTGCAGTAATTTGAATGGTGCTGTCCTAGTTATGAACTACGGTGCTGTAATGAATCAGAGCTATAGATTCTGGTCCAGCTTGCATGGAAATCAGTGATGTGGGCAGCATTCACATCACTGAGAACCTTGAGCTAACTGGAAAGATTCAAGCCATGTGCTGCAGATAGCTCTATTCTCATACTCAGTGCTTTTTCAACTATGCACTTCATACTATAAAATACAGTAACATATTATAACTTACTAAAAAAATTATTAATTGCAGTGCATTCTACTTTTGAAACAATTGAAGTAATTGCTAAAATGTATCGTTTTTGTCCTATGTTGTCCCAGGTTGTCTTCCAAGATTGCTGGTGATCTTGAAAAGATCTATCATAAACAAAAAAATGGATATTCATTTTACATCTTCATGTTGGCAGTCCCAAGCGAGAGGTGAGTGTTTTGTTCGTGATGATTCATTTAATTACCTCTGAAGAATTTTGAGCTAACTTAAAATCCTATTCTTCTGAGGATAGAACTTTCTACCCACAAATCTCAGCTCAAAAGTGCTCTTGAAGTCAAAGAGATTCTGCTTTGGACTGAAACTCTCTTTGCTTATTACTGCTAAAGTAGGAACCTTACATATTTGTTTGGGTAATATCGATTGTTAAAAATGGGAATTAGTGGTTGTTACTGAAGGCTATTTTATAGCTCTTAAATTCTCCTATGTTTTTCGGTCTGATATATTCTGTACAATGGCATTTGGGGGGTGAGGTAGGGGACAGGGCAGTAATTAGCTAAAGACTGCAATCCACCATAAAAGCAAAGAATTTGGGGCCAAAAGAACAGTTATCTGAGAACTTGAACTTGCAATGACCACTTTGGTCATTGGCAAATGGAAGTAACTTAAGACAGATGCTGAACTGAACTGATATTTCTGCTCTTCACCTTATGTTATTGTGCTCATTGTTATATATTCCAGCTGAAGTGCTTTAGTAGTCCAGCAAATCACTAAGAGGTATTAGATGGTATAAACTTAACTCCAAGCTCAGTAAGATAGGTAGAGTCTTTAAAACCTTAACCCCTCTTTCATGTTGAGAACAACCCTCCAGAAAAGCCCTAAGCTCTGTCTGCGCTGGTGATCGGCATACATACATGGTTGAGTAAGTAATCTCTTTAACCTTTATAATGGGGAGTAAACACATCATTATTCAAACTGAATCTTAGATCTCTCTTAGCCATGATGTGTCACTACACTTTAATGATGGTTATGCCGCTTGCGCAGAGATGTTGTGGGGTATGGTAAATGCATATTGTAAGATAAGGGCACTGTGGATGTTTAATCAGTTTGCTGTGCATTAAGGTTATGTCTGATTGGCTGCATTAGGAGATTTTCTTAAGATTGAGTACATTGGTAATAAAAATATCTTTTGAGTTGTGAAGATTGCTAATGATCATGTTTCCCCGTGATCTATAATTTAGCCTCATACTCAAGATAACTGACTACCTATCATGTATTTTGTGTTGTCCATGTAAGAAAGCTAAGCCATAAGCAAATTCTGTGAGAATACAAAGAGGGGTGAGAAAATCTGAAAAGATGTGCAAGCAGAATCTAGGCCCAGATTTTAAAGTTATTAGTTCAAAACCAGGCGTATTGTCATATGTCTGTCTGTCACTTTCAATATTACAATCATTCTCCTTCCTTCTCTTATAAAACAGCTTCTTTCACTGAATTACCTCTTCAGTCTTCATTAGCAATCTGATTTTTCTCATATTTAGTACAACTTTCGTTATGACTTAAAGCTCATTTGTAGATAAAGGACATCTCTTACATATTACAAATGACAGATTTTTTCATGTACAGTGAGAACATATCGGTCACAGGGCTTTAGAGACCAGGTTCACCTTTGCTGTAGTACAAGATGGGAGGGCAGAGTCCAGAAAGAAGCATCCTGCTCTAAAACCTTTCCTGCATCAGTTCATTGGTCATTATGATAATTAGATCATCTGTCTAAATAGCATCCATATGGTGATTTTTCTGTAAATGTTTTCTTTATTTTTACAGTGTATTAACCTATTTACAACTCCATGTTGAAATTAACCTTGGAGACTGGATAATTATAAACTGAGCTGAGTAGCAGAACAGTTTTTTATTACTTAGGGCAGGGGTGATGGAAATATTAGACATATATCTCTGATTTGAAAGTCTAGGAAACAAGTTAGAAATAATTGACTTGAACCTGGCAATGGAGTCTTATTTTTGGATTTGTTCTATTTTAGTTTCTCTGAGTACAGTGAAGGAAAACATAAGTTAATGTGGGTTATTATCCTTTATTAAACCTACATACTTTTCTTTCTGGAAAAGACAGCTGTGTTTGAGCAATAGTATGAAGCTAAGAAAAAAAAAAATACAATTTCAGCTTGAAAAGATGCTGGTATTGCTTCATTTCTTCAATTCTTTTTTTGTATCTGTTCTTAATGGCAGATTTTTATGGCTTTGATACTGAACAAAATATTTTGAGCATAGAAACAAATATGGTAAAAGTGCATTCTAATTTTCCTGTATTTGATTCTTTGCCACGGATTTTTTGCTGCTCCTTCTGTGGCACACAGAGCACGTATATCGATGAGGTTGCGCTGAAATTTTGAACAGACACAAATTATTTCATGTAATGGACCAGATTTTCAAAATATTGCCTGCAAAAATATGTCAGAATTTTCTGCACCTAAGTGCTCTGCTCAACTACAGCCTTAATTCGCATAATGTACGACTGTGTTTACAGTGTCATAATAGCACAAATAATTGTGCAGCTAATACTCCAGCTGGTTCCCACAGAAAAGATACTGTGGTAATGGGTGCGATGTGGCAGCCTTGGTAGAGGAGGATGGTTTCTGAAGACAGAGTCCCTGATGATAGCCGGCACGAGTCCTACCTCAAAGCAAAGACGTGGAACAACAGAGGAATGTACACTTTGTAACAGGAACAGAGAATTTTTAGAAGTGCCTCCCTGATAGGCTCTCCTGCTGGTAAGGGAAAATAGGGTAGCTTGATGCTTCCCTGCTAGGACAATCCCTGAAGGATGGGCATGTGCAGATTAGCTTGGAGAGACCAGTAAGTCCTCTAGATGTTTGCTGATAGCCATACCACATTTTGTTTAAAATCACAGCAAATCAACAAAACCCCCTGCTCCATTAGTCCAGGTGCCATAGGGTGTGCAAATCTTAATTAAGATTCTTTACAAGCAGCTGACTGGAACGCAGGAGCAGGGTGTGTAAATAAACATGAATCCCACAGAATAACAACAATATCTTGCCACAGTGTCAGTGGGGAGCATTTTAGTTAAATTGTTATTAATAGTCATCACTTTATAAGTAACCAGAACATAAAAGTCAGAGAGGAATCCCCTTCATTTGCCCTCAAGATGGTCATAGTGCATGTAGTGGGAGTTTAGAGAGGGCATTCAGGAACTAAATAGCCTAGCACCAGGCTGTTGCATCTGTTGTCCATGGCTGCCATTGTGTCCCTGTCAAGCATGATGAGCTACTGGCCCTGAGAGCTTCCTTGTGGGACCTCTCGAGGGTGGTCTGCACTGCTTAACTGAGGCACCAATTAATAACCAGGAATTCCCTCTTTGTTATCAGTGGGTTAACAAAGATAATAGTCTTTCGCTCACGGGTGAGAAGGCTGAGACTTGGAGACATCTGCCCCACTACTGAAGGGGTGAATTGAGCCAATGAGGATGCAGAGCTTCTGTGGGCAATAACTAATGATTTCAGGGACAATGGATAGGAAGAGTCTGCTGGCAAATCTCAGCACAAGACCACTTTAAGGGGCTGAGCTGCTGGGTTAGATTCTTATTTCTTTATATATTTCACCATTTGAAAGTTTTACATGCTTTCCTTGCCCAAGGTAGGCATATTTATGATGATTTCAGATTACTACACCCTTGACTATATATTAAATTCTTCTCTGCATGGTTTTGAAGGAGTGAATTTAAGACATTTTCTTTTTTTTAAAGTTTAGAGCTGCAGTCTAGTTCTTTCCTGGACTTGTTAAAACTTCCATTCAAGCTTTTCTATTGTTTCTCAAAATACCTTATATGTAGATCTTATATTCTTCTCTTTTTTTTTTTACCAAAGTCTGCTGAGTAGTTGTACTGTCTGCTCAATAGAGAACTGATTACATCTCCTTCAACTCTTGCTTATGGTAATGATTTCTTCAAGAGAATCAAAAAGCTATGATATAAATTCTTCTATATGAAAGGTCAAAGTAAAATCTCTTCACAAGTGCAATTTATATCTTGATCTGAATCCAGCACTTGAACAGCTCTGTGATATGCTGCTGAAATACATGTAGTGGAAAAACGTGGATATTGGGAATAGCCCAAATTTTAGTCTGAGTTAAAATTACTTCACATAGTTTTGAATTTACGGTAATGTAGTTTAGCCCCCCCTTCCTACAGAAGTGTTCAACAAAAGTGTCTGCTGTCTTCTGTCTCTCCCAGGTGCCTGAGACTGGCACTTAAGTGAGAAGATTTCATATTTTGCCTTTCCCCCTTTTCTGAAAAGACCAGTGCTGGTTGCTCCTCTCTCCTTGTGACTTCCAGAGGAGGAGCTTCTCTGGCTTCTGCGTAAGAATCTAGGCCATTCTTCAGAAGGCAGGATGTACAGTAGGATAGATGAGAAATTCCATTAAGAAATATCTTATGCATGTGAAGATGTTCTCCAGTGTTCCCATCTCTCTTCAGACACTCTGCTTTATTGTTAAGGTTAGGAATATGAAGCCAAGCATAATGTCTTTATTTTCCATCCAGAAGTACTTTTCTGCTTAAGTATACTGTGTTGTCTTGCTAAAAATTATTTTCATCTTCTCTTAAAAGGAATTAGCACTTTTGATTCACTAATGAGACAAGGGGGCACAAAATCACAAAATGAAATATATAAACCTTTAGAATCAATTTTAAGTAATGTTAAGTTTGATGGCTTTGTAACAGTACTCCTTTGTAGTAGCTGGTGCAATGCTGTATTTTTGACTTTCAGCCTGGGAACAGCGCTGATAACACCCATGTTCTTAGTTGCTTCTCAGTAATGTTTACTCTGACCAAGGACTTTCTGAGTCTCATGCTCTGCCAGGGAGCAGGGGAAGCCAAGAGGAAGCAGAGACAGGAAGCCTGACCCAAGCAAGCCAAAGAGGTATTCAATACCACAGCACATCATGCCCAGTATATAAACTGGGGGCAGTTACCCAGTAGGGTTAGATCACTGCTGGATTGGGCTGGGTATCGGTCGGTGGGTGGTAAGTATTTTCTTCCCTTGTTACTTCCCTTATCATTATTATTATTGATGGTAGCAGTAGTGGTTTGTGTTATACCTTAGTTACTGGACTGTGATTGCCTCAATCCATGGGAGTTGCGTTCTTTGGATTCTCCTCCCTATCACTCCGGGACCAGGGAGGAGGAAGAGGGGGCAGTGAGAGAGAGACTGCATGGTTTTCGGAGTTATGGCTGGGCTTAAACCATGACTGTCATATTAAAATACTCTGTACGATCAAGAGTATGAAAGCACTGTCAGTTTGGCCTGGGTGATACTGTATGCTAAAGTTAATATGGTAAAGTCAGTTTTCACTCAGATATTAGTAACGTATCTTTCAGTAGACTAGGCATTTTGTCCTAGATGCCAGGGAGTCTTTACTTTCTTACTAGGAATTAATTCCCCCAGGTTTAAAGACTTGCATTCAAATCAGAAATTCATCAATTTCAGATTTCTGCGTGTTTTCCATTTTAGAGACCATATTTTTCATATGTGCTGTTTTAATCTAAACTACTGAGAAGTTTCAAAGTTTACCTCCTTTGCATGGATCAACTGGAAAAACAATATAAGAGGAAATTAAGAGCTTCAGAAGAACCTAGTGCCAGAAACATGTCGCTATACATGGTTAGCATTGCACTGTGTATTTGTGATGAGCACTTGGTTCTAGCTTGAGTCCCTTCTCTCTTTGCCTTTCCAGTCCACTGTGATTTTAGTTGCTGTGCAAGTCCTCACCCATTTACTGGTTTTATTTGTCAAGGACATTTTGAAATTTATTGAATCTATTCTTTCTAAATGAAATTTCCTTTCCACACCCTATTCTATTCTTATGAAAACTTTCATATTCAGATCAGGTTTCTCTGTAATTTTCTATTCCTTAATAATACTTAGTAAAATGTTACTGCGGTACAAGAGGTCAGAAGCCACTGCTGTGTCTGTGATGGACCTTAATCTCCCTAAGGATGTTAAATAGAGTCAGGAGTAAATGGAGAAAAAAGCTGTGAAGATTTTTAGAGTAAAGGTAACTCCTACTTTTATGGCTGAGACTGAATAGAAGAGTGGCACAGATATTCCAGATGGACCAAAATAAAATTAAATAGCTCAACTCTGAAGAGTGGAGATATGGGGGAATAAATAGAAAGAAGAGAATAGTGAAGAGCAGGGATAAAATTGCCTATTTTTCATATAAATGATGTAATTACCCCCTCAGCTTCTCAGGCAGAAGTTGACATCCCTAATTAAAATAATTTTATGATCTTCTAGGGACAGATATTCAAAAGCATAAAAAGGAGGAAAAAATAACAAATACAAAACTAACCAACATCAGCAGCCATTTTAACAAAATAATTTTGCAACAGGACTGATGGATGTACATGCAGTTTCAGCTTTAAAACAAATTATCAGGTTTGTATTTTACTTCACGTGATTCACAGGGTTTGATATAAAAAAGGCAGAGGCTGAATAAAACCTTTTCAGAAATGGAAATGATGATACCACAGTACAAGGACAGGGAATTGAAAGCTTGGACTGAATTTGATTGTTTTCTTCTGATTAATAGTGGAAATTGAAAGCCACTGTGTTTAACCTGTGCTGATGCTACAGTTGCTGTAAATTAAGCATGAGAATATGGTCTTACAAGTTGTGAATGCTGATTGTTTTATACAAAGCACCTGGCAAATTAGCCAGTACATACACTATTAAATCTACAACAGAGGTGTCTGGCCACCAAAGGCTGCCATTGTTATTTGTTTAATTGATCTACAGCATTTCACCACATCTTCACTTCCCATTTACTAGGCAAGTAAGCAGTTATGGAGCCATTCCCAGACTGCAAGATAGAGAGGGGATGTGTTGTTTTAATCATGTGGGAAGGAAGGAGTTGTGCTACAAAGCGAGATAAAACCCAGCAAGTGTAACAAATCTGGAAAATTCCATTATCATATGCCTCATCTTATCACTGGTACCATCTGACTGATTTAATGTTGCTAAGAGACTTGACAGATCAACTTGTTAGCATTACATACCGCAGAGTAGTGATTGATAAATCAGTTATTACCACTAATTTTTACTCCAGTAGGGTGATATTTCAGTAGTCAGAAGTTGGCTGAAGGATATGTTTGTGCACATACCATTTTTTTTTATTTCCCACATACACACAGCTGGTTCTTTTTTGCATTTTATAAGTATTTTTGGTGATTTCACGGTAAGGTGACAAGCTGGAAGCCAAGAGAATAATATTATCCTCAGGCAGAAATGTAGAAAATCGTGCTAGAAATCTCACAAGAACTGATGTCTTTGTCCTATAACTGCTACTCACAGTGGTGACTAAGTTTTGAATAATTTAGATCTTTCTTGAGTTATTTTCATATCTAGTCATGATTGATTAATTAAAAAAAAAAAAACAAACAAGTAAAGCATTTTGAGCCTCGGAAGATCTTTGGGTCTGGTTCTGCTCAGAGGATGGGCAGGTGTCAAGTCCATTAGTTCTGAGCTGATTCATCCTGCCCTAATTAATAAGAGTCACTCATGGACCACAGAATATGGAATAACCAGTGCGGTTTATGAGCTAATTAAATACCACCTAGTGCACCAGGTGCTTAGTTCTTCAGCTCTATTTCTGTGAATGGTAAAGGGAAACTTATTGAAGTTATTTTATCGGACAAATAAGTCTCATGTCATAAAGATGAATCTTTACCCTCTCAAATAATGTGTTTTTTTTTTGTTTGTGTTTGTTTTGCAACACAAAGGATGGGGTAAAGTGATAGCAGTAGTGTGAAGTGTCTCTCATGGGATTATTTTGCATAGAGGGCTCTGGAGCGGCCACTGGTGGGGTGGGCAGTAGAGCATAGGGGTCTTCTGTGTTATGCCAGCATGAGTGGCACCTCCTGAATTTGTGGCTATGGAGGCTGGGAACACAAATTATTTCCCAGACAAGCAGAATGGTCTGTGAATGTTCCCAAGTGAGAAACCCTTTTGGACAACATCATTCTGTGCAGGACTGTCGGGGAGTTCAGCAATGGTGGCAGGCAGTGCTAAAAAGGAGTAGTATGTTTACAGGCAAACAATGGCCTTTGGTTTTTGTGATGTGAAGGAGAGAACAATGCAGCTCTACTCTCCCGTGAGAGAAGCAGAAAATCAAAGGCAAAGTAACATATTGTACACAAATTATATGTATCACCAGTACAACATGTAAGAAAGCTGTCAAAAATGGGCTTCTGTGGATACCATGGATATCATGATCCTGAACAAACCTGGGGGTAAGGAACCCATTCTTGAAAAAAGGCTGAGGCTCTTAAAAACACATGGAATGATCTGTCCTTGATTCAGTTTCTGCCAGCGAGGGAAGGGTGCTCAGTGTTGTACTTTTCTGCCAGGGTTCCTTTCACTCAGAGAATCAAGATTTATTGCTAGAATATTTGACTTGAAAGCAAATGTATGGTTTTCTAGCTTCTTCTTTCGTAAGGATGTTTATACATCCTGCCAAAAGTAGTGTGCAGTCTGCACCAGATAGACATTTTGTTTATTTCTGGATTTTAGCTTGTGTATAAATTAATCTGCCTTTATCCCTGTTTCTCAAGAGATGTAGGTAGCTGTTCATATACCAGCATTTATCTTTCTGGTTAGTGCCACTGTGTGGATAATACATCACTAGAGCAGTGGTGCTAGTTATGATGTATGACACCAACATATCATAAAAGCATTGCCACTTCTGTGATGTATTATTCAAAACATGGAATTAAGCACAAAGATCAATATAATACGGGCCCTTAATTTTTTAAGGGGGTTACAAGGTTTGTGATTAAAGAGTATAGGCTCCAGAGGGCTTACACAGAGGCTCAGTATATAACAGAAACAAATGAGAGTAACTGTTATTTCATATGTGATCCATTTTATACCAAAATAGATTCATTCTGTGGCATTCAAAACTTTACAAGTCTTGTTCCCTACATGCTTCCTCTCTGTCTTTAGCTGCAAAGCATCCAGCTTCCTTTCACGTTCTTGCAGAATATCTTCCATAAAATGCTGTCTTCTCAGCCAGCTCCCTGGGCTGCCTCTCGCATCCCTGGAACACCATCCAGCAGTTCCTACTGTGCTGAGCTCTGAGCTGCCCGAGGATAACCGCTCACCTCATCCCTGTAGATTGGCTACCTAGCGTGCTGAGCAGAGCAGATAATGGTGCATTTATTCTCCTGCTTTTTTGCACAGTGAGGGCACTTACTTAACTCTCTTCTCTACTTGGCTGCTGATTACTACTAAACTCATTGAAATTCAGTTCCTATTGAAGGTTTGCCTCTTCATGAAATTTAGTTGGAATTATCACATATTTTCAAAAGTTACTAGGGAGATGATGGGGTAGGGGACAAGAAAACAAAAAGTATAGACATCCATCTTATTTCCTTGGTGGCTGACTTAAGTTCTTTTGTTAAGAACACTATTACCTTCATTAGCATTTACTGTTTTTGTGGATTTGTACAGATAAAAAATATATTTAGGATCATTCATTTGCTTTTCCAATGCTGCTAATCTGATGTGTTCAAGAATCATAGTTTAGGCAGAATTTGAATAAGAAATGATTTTGGTTATGTGTTTCTAATTTTATTTCAGTTCTGCAGGTCCTTCCAATGTCCTTAGACAGTATTTTCCTCCTTTTTCTGAGAAAGGTGAAATGGCAAAAGAGGCTGCCAGGTCTTCGCATACAAAAACTTAAGAAGAAACTCTAGATATTGCAAAACATGATTGAAACAGTAATGGTTGGCACTTCAGGGCTTCATATCTCACATAAAGAAAATAAATTCCACAGCAAGCCGGAAAAACTTTCTTCAGAAGGCCTTGCTTCTAAACAGAATAAAACCTGGACACTAGTCTCATTTCCCTGGTCTTTGCAGGCTCTTTTTAGTGCAGTTGCAGGCAGTTTTTACATTGTTCTGTTTTCTTATGGTCGAGGTGCATCCGCCTCACTTATCTTCTCTGCTTGAATATTACATTTATTAATCTCATTAGCCATTTTTTTCTACTTTCTAATCAAAACTTTCATTTTATAGATTTGGAATAGTAAATTTATTAACCTTTCTTAGGAAATGTACAAAATCCTTTTCCTGCCTCAATATTATTTCCTGACTCCTTGAAGGTACTTATGCAATTTTATATCCCTTTAATCTCTTTTACCCTAAGCTGTGTAAATTAAGTTCCCTTGCTTGCTTTCCTCTGTCATATCCTTTAATTCGTGAATCATTTGAGTGTCTAAGCTAACACAAAACCAGCATACATGTTTTCTAGGGCTCAGAGCATAAAAAGAAATTTAAGAGTCCCTGGTCTGCTGTAACATGCTTCTGTGAGCATATCTCTTACAGACAGTCTTAGCCAAAGCGAATTGCAATTCTGCTTCCTCAGCATGGGCAGTTCTATTTATTATATATTTTTATCAAGTTTTGGAACTATTCACAGCATGCAAGACACTGTTTGTATATATGCTGTATTTCACAGCCCAAACAGCTTAAAATGGAAGGTTTTGTGCATGAGAACTTCCTAGCAGAGACTCCTACAAAGAGAACTACACATTGAAACCTCTGTGCTATTTCAGTTCCTTTAGCATCAACATTTATGACATAAAATGCAACATGATAAATGTGGTTTAATCTGTTTTGTTGTAAGAATAGTGTGTCAATAAGAGCATTTCTGGGACAGTGAGAGAGAAAGGAAATAGTTCACATAGTGCAACATCCAAACGCCCCGCAGTGTATGGAGGCCATGGCAATTTTCATCTCTTATTTCCAGATAATACACTGAAAAGTTCATTCAGATATTGATACAAAAAAATCCATCTAAGTTAGAGCAAGATTACAACGAGTCCCCTAGCCAGTGATTTACGGTAGCTCTCTGACGTGAGATACTAAATCTGCCAAAAATGTTTCTATCTACCTTTGGATTTAAGTCTAAACAAATCCACACTTGTGGTCAAAGTACTAGTGGTGTCAAAGAGAAATATATCTAGGTAGGTGGCTGAAGATGCTCACTTGTCTTCTAACTTCTCTTCTGTCTCAGTGTTGTCATTGTAAGTGAATTAGCAAAATGGGCTTAATGACATCTTTGGTGACATTCATTTTTTGTGATGTCACAGGAATTCAGTGTACACAGATGTGGAATTTCTCCAAAAAATTTCTGTAAAAATCATGCTAGTTTGGGCAGAGAACACAATCCTATATTGCTATAGTGAAAGTTAATGTGTTAGGGGTGATTATTCTATTTAGTATGTATATATATGAATACAAAGACAAATAACCAGTACAATTCATTGACACCCATTTTGAGGTTTCCTCAAAAAGTATATATACTCTAGTAATTTATGTGCTTGTGTACTCAACAGGACCACCAGCTCTAGAGCAAGCTAGTCTTTGGAAGCCTGTTGAAAAAGGCCTTGTACAGTTACTTCTGCACAATGTAGCACCTTCTTTAAAAGTAGGTAATATATCTCAATATTAATCTGTGACTTTATTTAGTGTATTAGGAACAAGTTTAGAATAATGGGGAGTTCACAGAATTGTAGAATCATAGTATGGTTTGGGTTGGAAGGGACCCTAAATCTCATCTAGTTCAAATGCCCTGCCATGGGCAGGAACACCTTGTGCTAGACCATGTCACCCAAGGCTGTGTCCAGCCTGGCCTTGAACACTGCCAGAGATGGAGCATTTAGCACTTCTTTTGTGCAGCCTGTTCCAGTGCTTCAGTACCCTCACAGTAAAGAACTTCTTCCTTATATCTAATCTAAACTTCCCCTGTTTAAGTTTGATCCCAGTGCCTGTTGTCCTACTGATGGTGTGCCCTTCTCCAGCATCCTTGTAGGCTCCTTCTATGATGGTAAAGAAACATTAATTTTTTTGTGTTGTTTAATGCAGAGTGTCTTTGTGACATCATGTGCCTGTCCCTCTGCCTTATCTTAGTCCTAATCATTCTTCCCTGTGAGAGCAGTGAGGCACTGGCACAGGTCGCCCAGAGAAGCTGTGGCTGCCCCATTCCTGGCAGTGTTCAAGGCCACGTTGGATGGGGCTTTGAACAACCTGGTCTAGTGGACCCATGGCAGAGGGGTTTGACCTAGATGAGCTTTAGGGTCCCTTCCAACCCAAACCATACATGATTCTATGATCATCCCCTTTTTCTACAGTTATGAAGAGCCTATCTCCTACTCAGCTGTAATGCAATGCACAGCAGTTGCTTCTAATATAACTTTCCTTTTGAGGATCCATGTAGCTTTTAGTTTAATATATACGAGGTACTAGTATGATACTTTACAGTGAAAAAGTTACTTATGGTAATGTCAGGAGCATTCCAAATCATAGCCTTTTAAGATAAATAAAAATATGTATGTATTATGTCTAGAAATATTGAAAGTAGTGAAAGCTGGATGTTGCAATTATTGGAAGAAGTGCATGAAAAGATACAAAGAGAGATGAATACAGTTCAACTAACAATCATAAGTAGAAAATACAATGTAACCTCATTTTTTACAGCTGTGTTGAAGGTAAAAAGCTAGATGGGAGCCATTAGCTTTTAACGATTTATAATGCTTTTAAGAGCTTCCATACAATGAGCAAAGAAAAGAGGAAAAGTATTGGTCTACAATTCAGAGAAGGTCACTTACATTTAGGCATAGAAAAAGTATCCTCTGAGGTGTTTGTCTGTAAACTTTTCACAACACAAATAGAGTTTTGATCAAAGGAG
Source organism: Forpus xanthops (assembly GCA_032466535.1). Taxonomy (NCBI): domain Eukaryota; kingdom Metazoa; phylum Chordata; class Aves; order Psittaciformes; family Psittacidae; genus Forpus; species Forpus xanthops. The sequence goes on from JASSUY010044164.1 coordinate 31,264, forward strand.
CCAGAATCATGCTGCAATTATGGAAGGTACACAGTTAATTCCTGTGCTTTTCTTAAAAAAACAACACAAAACACAAAAAAAAACCAAAAAAAACCAAAAACAAAAGCAAAAAAAAAAATCAGTAAATTTCAGAATGTTGATGTGGAAAAACTCATTTTTAGAAAGACTCATGGGTTTCTTTTGAGAATTCTTTCATTAGCAGCTACTGCTGTCAAATTAAGCTGAACGTAAATTAACATGTACATACATTGTTAAATTTTGAAGGAACAACTATATCCGTGAATATATAAAGAGAAGGCTAAACCTGAAATCAATATATCCCACTTCAGCCTAACTCAGAATAAAACTTCAGATATAATGTGCTCTGGTAAAGTCAGCATGAGTGCTAGGAATTGATACTAGACTTTTCAAATACTATTATTTCCTTTAAGTTACGCTTGCGCCCACATAGTGTTATTATCTAAGGTAATGAGACAAAAGGAGGATGAGTGTGCATTTGATTGCATGTATTAGTGGTTATACATCTATACTATCCAGAGAATACCTAAAGGAATTTTGGAAACCAGGCCAGCTCTGGTTAGATTTTCTTACTAGCAGTTAAAGAGAAAGCTAGAATCATCTAATAACACCTTTGGTGTGCAGCCATCAGCGCCAAGGTCAACCATTGCAGCCTGTGGTTTGAGCAGCATGGAGCATGAAGAGTGACATCCTGGCTCTCCTCAAGAGGACTTGACTGCAACTAGGGGTGACCCGCTGCTCCCAATGAGTATTTTATGCCCTTCCTGTTGAGCTGGGGACATTGTGTAGCTGGGAAAGACAACATGAAATGCTGTTCAGCTAAGGGAGGGTTTGGGAGCTGGCACATTTGGGCATCACCAAGGGGAAGAACAGGCTAGAAATGGGCTTCAAGTGTAGTCAGAAGAACTTGAATCTGGTTTTATCCCACTTGCTACTGAATAAGAATCAGTTTTATTTGTGTTGTAATTTATAAATATTTCTATTGTATTTGAGGAAGAGGAAAAACTAGTGGTCAGCCCTTAAAAAGGCTGGCAAAGTTCTTGTTTCAGCTAGATGCTGTTCGTTGTCAAGCCAGCAGCCTGAATGAACTAAATACAGGTCTTTTTCCATTCCTCACAAATATTTTCCACTAAGACTGTATGAAAGACATTATTTTGATAAGTGTTACTTTTCTCCTAGGTCTTGATGGGTGGCAAGAACAATAGTTTCAATTTTCAAAACAAAACTCTCTTGGGACCTCCTCACCCAGAGACTCTGGAAAGAATAACATTTATAAACTCTGTAGTGCTCAGGATGGGGCTGCATTAGCATTTTATCTCAAAACAGGCATAAAGTTTGGAAGTGAATCTCCCTTCCACTTACTGCATTTACTTTGAAGAACAACCTCAGAGCATTTCAGGATGTTTCTTTTTGAGTGGAAGTAAACTCAAAGCTATGCTCAGACATTCACCAATGCTTAATGAATGCTAACTCCACAGAACCAGGCTATAGCTTGTCCAAAGTAATATCCCTGAAACAGGTGGGTATCACCTAGACATGAAGTCCTTGGCATCAACTACTCCATCCTTCAGTTCTGCCACACTACTTACTAATGTAGATGCAGCAAGCAAACATGCATTTGGTTAATAAATAACATTTTATTACAGGGTAAAAGAAAAGCATGGTTAACAGCATACAGCAAGGTGACATAAATACTTAATTCCCAAATTTTAATCATTTTCCAATCTTTGTTTTCACTGAGGCAAATGCTAGGAGAGCTGGTGCTTCTCCTCTTGCATACTGAGGCTTAATGACAGCAAGACTCATGGGTTTTGTAACCTATCATGATGGGTAACAGAGCCCAACTTAAGATCCCAGCACGCTGGCTATTGTAAGCATCACTCTTAGGTATCTAAATCTCTATGTTTAATATGGATGATTTAAGGACCTTATTCTGTGTTGTCAGTTTTAGCACTGAAGCACTGATCTGGCTCTCATTCTTCTCTCAAGTTAGGTATTTATTATCAGATTGAGATGCTGTCACAGTTTTAGGTTAAGGAATGCAATTCAGATCTGGAAAACAGCATAATGTGGTGCCATGCATCTTGAAGAAACCTATTACATGACTTTTGGGTGGAGTCCTGGAATTTGACAAGTATATGGGCCTGTTCCAAACAATTAAATGAATTTAGAGCATATGGTGTAGAGAACGTCATGTTTAAGAAATATGGTTGGCTTCTAATCTTGATTTTTAATTTTGTGACAGAACAATAATTTGGTACAGCATATAAACCTCTCCCTTCCTCCCTCCCCCTCCTCCCCCAGTTAAGTACAAATGTGTTTTCTTCAAGGACAGAAAAAAAAATCTTTTCAGGAAAATACAGTTTTCCCTTGCATATCTCATACATCTTACTTTCAGTCTCAGTTATTTTGCACTCCAGTTTGGAATTAATGTGGCTGGTTTTATTTCTTATTGATACAAAAAGTTTGTGGTGGAAATTGAAAAAACAAAAACAAAACCAGAGAATCAGCTATTCAAGATTTACCTGTTAGTCTATATGAAGGATCTGGCTGGTGTAATTGTTGCGAAAAAGATGATGCTAGAGAGAAAGGATTCATTGTTTGATGTGCTAGAAATTCAGTAACCTATCCAATTCCCCTGAGTTGCATAACCACACTAGAGCCAGACTGGGTGGCAGGGAGTGTCATAGAAACCATCACAGATTCGTCTGGGTTGGAAGGGACCTTAAAGATCATGTACTTCCAACCTGCTTGTCACAGGCACGGACACCTTCCACTAGACCAGGTTGCTCAAAGCCCCTTCCAACCTGTGCCAACAAGAGGTATGTTACTGTTTGAGCTGCATACAAAGCAGCAGTCTCACTGTTCAGGGTTCTGGAAACATCTCAAGTGAGATCATGGATTCCACCATTCCAGGAGGGATCGCCATCAGTTTGGTGGGTCACCCCTCCATGTGCTGAGCAGAGAGCAGTGCCTAGACAGCCAGAGAAAGACCTCCTCTTCCTGACTCACAGACCCATTGTGGGTGAGTCCTTGAACTGGGCTCGGAGGCTCCTTCCCACCTGGTGCTCTGTCCAGCCAGGCTGCTCAAGGTCTGCTGGATGCTGTGCCACAGCCTCCCTGAGCCAGGGGTTTTCTCTAAAGAACTAAGGGGATTAAGCTTTTAAGGGGAAATCTAAGAGGATTGCAGATTTAAGAGATGGCCAAAGGGGCACATTTACAGCTTTTTAATTAAAAGATATTTTGGTTTGAAGGCCAGACAGATTAAGGAATCAGTAAAACCAAGTTAAATGTCAAATGCAGGGTTAAAGCACAAATTAGACATATTTCTAATGGATCTTTAGCTGCTATCATTTTTTTTTCTTTTTCTGATATTAAGCAATCTGTAAAGCTTATTAAGGTCATTTTCTTCAGTCTTCTTTTACCACTCCTTCTCTCCTGCCCGTATTTATGGCATTACAAATACATTTAAATCTAACACAAGAATTTGGATGGGTCTTAGTATAAAAAGGATGACCTTTAACAGACAATGTCATACTCACTTTTTTTTAAGAATAAGCTTATATTTTATGGGAGTAGTAACTGAGTCTACATTTTTCAAGCATAACCATGTTTGGATATTTAAATGGGCTGGTCTTTTCTTTATTCCTTTTATGCCTACTTATTTTAAGTGATCTACAGTGTATGAAAGTCAAAGTGAGAAGCAAAGTATTGATCAGATTATACGGCAGAAATTCTCACAGGCCTAATGCAAAAAAAAACCTGTTCCTAATTTTCTCCATAAGCTTCTTGTCATTATACTGTCGAGTCATGTAATACTATTTTGAAGCGAAAGTGGTGTTAAGTCAGAAGAAGCAATTTTAAGTTTTTAATTATTCTACAAGTTATGCCCTACAGCAGATTTTCTTAAAATTTCACCTTTTGTTCTGCACTGAACTGCATGAATTACTTACAAGTCAGGCAGATCAATATCATAGAATGTCTTACAAATAATTTAATTCAGCTGGGATTTTTCTGTTGTTGCTGTCAATTCACCAGCATTTTATTCTCACAGCATTAATAGCAAAAAAATCAGCTAGTGAAAGGTCTCTTATTGAATGAATCTGTGATTTCAAGGACACAGCTAATAGTGGTGTGTTGATAATGCCACACAGCCGTTTCCTAGCACAGCAGCCAGGACTGTCTTGAGTTGTGTTGTGTTTGATGACACATTATTTCTTATCAGTTGCACTGGTCATCAACTGCAGGAATAACCATTTCCACATCGGGACCACTCACCCTAGACCTCCTCTGGAGCTCAGTAGCGATAAAACCAGTAACAGGATTGTACCCACTAGAGATGTGCATAACGCATCGAGGGAATTTGAAGCTTTTTCATTATTGCAGAATGGTGGAGAAACTTCTGGTCAATATGCTGAATGTATTGACAGGCATGTCAGATGCTTGTCCATACACGTACAGATGCACTGTTTCGACTGTAGAGTTGCTAGCTGTATGACCTGATTGAAAAAAACTATCTTCAATACCCAGTACCTTTTCATTTGCCATCTTACTTGCTACAATCTAATTTTCTCTTTGCAATGAAGGCCATGAGAAACCTAAATGAAAGTTATTTAAAATAATATTTAGCAGCTGCTAGAATCTCAACATGTTCAATACATGAAGGAGGATAGGTGAATAATACTGAAAATTAGTATTTCAGGTATAACATTGGAAAAAAATCACAGGAAAAGTGTTCTATGTATGGCAGATGTCTCTATCTGCTTGTGGTTTCAGTAAACTATATTATATTGTGTTAAGGTGGATTTATTAGTCTGTGCTTAGTCAGAAGCATCTGTAAAATGATCTGCTTTGAATATCTTTTGAAAGTAGCAGCACAAAGTTAAAATGATAAAAACAGCCAGGAGCAGCAGAAGAGGTAAAATGCTGGTTTGGCAGTCCCCAGATCCTCTGTTTTTCTGAAGTCTAAGCAGAAGATATAGTGTCACTTGTGTCATTAAATTTCCACCAAAGGATTTCTGTCAGGGCAACACCGTACCTTTAGTGCTCTGTTGTGTGCTTGTATGTCATTTGATCCAGTTCTTTCATCAACTATCTGGAACTGAATCTGAACTAATCCATGCAGCCCCACTGCTCGCTGGGTGTCACTCGGAGCCGGGCAGGGCTCTGCTCTTCACTTTATGATACTGTTACTATATCCGGAACAATGCTAGGATTTACCTTGCTGTAAATGACAATGGCTTCTGACCCTGTCTCTCCACATGCCTTGATTTGTAAGATTCTCATATCAGTCCTAAAGTGAAAATACTGTCGGACTCCTTTATTTGCGAAATTTGTTGACCTGATACAATGAAAAACATCTGAAAATATGTGTTCATCCTTGTTCACTGCTTTCTGACTTTTTAAATAGGTGGTGCAATCAAGTTGTCTGTATTCTGCTTTTCATTTTAATGCAGTGGTCAGATTGCTGTTTACTGCTACTGCATCAAAGGTTTTGGCATTTCAAACACAAGTGTTCCTACTGTTTTAGTATCAGCACTTCTGTGTGTACACTAAGGATAGAGCTGGGCTGAAATGGTGTTAAAATTTTGAAATGCTTGTGTTATCAATCTTGAGGGGACCCCCATGAGTTGCCTGCCCAGGCTCCATTACTTTAATTAGAAACACAGTGTCTACCTGATGGGTTGCCTGGGCTTGTTGGGTCTCTGTCCCTTCCAGCATTTGGAGAAAAGACTTCCAGCCCCACCTTTTCTGAATGTGGATCTTGGATGCTTGTAGTCTCTCACTTGGGTTGTAATTTTGGTACTCCTTATTTTCCAAAATAATCCCATTACTCACCAGCAGCCCAGTCTGTTGTGTCCCAAAGAATTTTTCTTGAAAGAAGTGATAACAGAAGAGTATTCCCTGGGTGCCAAGTTGCTCATCTTGCTCTCCAGTTCATCGGGAACTTGGGAGGCCCAAATCTTGCCTCAAGTTTTGTTTGCAGTTACACAAGTTTAAATCTCTATTCAACTGAGATTATTTCATATTTACGTTGGTACAGCTGTGCGGTACAAAACTGAATTTTGCATATTTTCCCTTTATCAATGTGTAAGGGTGCTTCATTATTCTTCCAGGATATTTATTTCCATTAGCTCCTGCTACTCTTTTTGAAGAATAATTCCTGCGAATATGTGGGAGGATAGTTTCATGCTGATTCTTGATTAGAGTTTTTCTCTTTATTTTCTTCTGTTACATTTATATTTATGACATGCTATATGTAAGGGAAAGTCATAGAATCATAGAATCATAGAATAGTTAGGGTTGGAAAGGACCTTAAGATCATCTAGTTCCAATTGGACAGGGACACCTCCCACTAAACCATGTCACCCAAGGCTCTGTCCAATCCGGCCTTGAACACCGCCGGTGATGGAGATTTCACAGGTTCCCTGGGCAACCCATTCCAGTGCCTCCACCACCCTTACAGTAAAGAGTTTCTTCCTCAAGTCATACTGTACTCCTATTTTATTTAACAATTTCACCCTGCATTGATAGCTATTACTTTTGTATTGATGTGTAACAGGCTGACATTAGTTACAGTATAATTATTTAATACCAATAACATCAGCCTATAAAATAGTCAAGTAGAACAACCTAAACCACATAAAAACATCTGCTTACCATTTTTACAACACTTTCTTCTGTAATAAACAGCCCATGCTAGATTTTAACATCTGGCCACCAACAATTCTTGTCTTTGCAAATGCTGGCCATTTTTTCATCAACATTTTCATCAGGGCACAGCTGTTGCTGCAGAGCACCGCATACATCTGAAACATGGCTGATGCTTGATTCTGTTTACTTTCACTTGACATCATTTTGCATTGGGTACAATTCAGGAAGACAAATGTCCTCACTTTAAAAAGGCATCTCATCACCATTTAAAAAACAGCCTTTTATTTCTGCTTATGTAATAGCCACAAAAATATGCATCAGCGCTTTGTCTCCTGAACAGAAGTCTGGAGTAATTTCTTTCCTTAAAGGGATGGACAGTGGAACAAATGCCCTTTGTATGGATTTGTACTTTCAGGCATTATGATGGATTTTTAAACCAAGCCTTCACCTTCCAGGGTATCTGCGTTCACCTAAATTGGTCAAAAGAGCACTGTTGTCGTGGTTTAAGCTGTAAATCAGTCTGCCTGCCCACTCACTCCTCCCACCTTCTTTCCCCTCCACTTCTGGGGCAGGGGGGGAAATGGGGTGAAGAACTGAAAGAATGTAGCTCCCACGGGTTGAGATAAGAACAGTCCAGTAACTAAGGTATAACACAAATCACTGCTGTTACTATCAATAAAAATGACCAGGGAAAATACAAGGGAAGAGGACACAACTGCTCACCACTCGACAACTGAGCCGTGAACTGCCTTCTTCCAGGTTCCTGGCCCCAGTTTTTTGCATCCTGAGCATGACGTACTGTGGTATGAAATACCTGTTTGGTCAGTTTGGGACAGGTGCCCTGTTTCTGCTTCCTCCCAGCTTCCCCTCCTCCCTGCCAGAGCATGAGACTCAGGAAGTCCTTCATCAGACCAAAACATTCTAAACCATAGCTATAAACACTAGTGTTATCAGCACTGTTCCCAGGCCGAAAGTTGAAAACACAGCATTGCACCAGCTTCTAAGAAGGAGAAAAATGACTGCTGCTGCTGAAACCAGGACAACAGTCCACAACCATTCACAAAACACTGTGGTGATGTTTTTTTTAAAGTACCCAAATACCTTGAATTTTAGAGTACCAATTATATTTACTTTCATTTAGAAATGTGAATCTTTGTTTATCAAAAAATATACTACAAAACCTTGATTTAAAAAATTAGTTATTTTTTTCTGAAACAATAGCTGTCACCATTTATTGTTGCCTTTTGAACAAGGTTTCAGTAACTGTTTGAAAGACAATTGCAGTTTTCAAAGGTTGAGCAGTTTTCATGGTTTTGAGAGTATTTTTTGTTTTGGAACTAGTACAGCGGAGAATTATATATATAGTTCTAGTTTCCCAACTCTGCATACCTGTAGCCTGGTAGTATTTACACATATTGATATCACCATTTATGAAAAGTTAAACTTCAGTACTCTGCAGCTTGGTGCCTTAGACAAATAAGAGCTGTTTGTTTTTGAGAATTCTGAGCTGGCCTTGTGCAAAGCCATCAAAAATCAGAATTGTGCTGCAGTGAGTTAGCATCAGGAGAATAATTCGATTCATTTTTCTCATATGCATAAGATTTCAATTTAGTTGTCAGATTCTGTTGTACCAGCTTCTTCCCAGCATAGAGCAACACATTTCCTTTGCCACTTCTCCCTTTCCCTAGTCAGTCTTTAAGAAAAAAAAAAACACAATGAGGTATTTGTTCAGCATGGGCCTAACTTGGATGAATATGGGGAGGAAAATGGTAAGAAGGACCCATTCCTATAGTAAAGATTTCTGCTTGGATTTTTTCAGGTTACTCAAGGATTTAATGTTATAAATACTGTAATTTAATGGTAAAAATCACCTAAGAACAGGCTTTACCTTTGAAAAGAAGGGTAAAAGACAGCAGTAATTAGTATGAAGTTTTAAATTGGAGTAGAATACTTTTCTATAAATGGGATAATAATTGACTAAATTTGAGAAGGAAGACCTAACTTTGGAAATTCTACTACTTTCCTAATTTTCAATGGAAAATGAGAACCTTCTTGTATCAGCCTTCAGTTCCCAGTATAGTGAGCCTTAAATCAGACAGACAAACAATGAAATAAGACGTTTAAACCAAACTGCATTTTGGCAATTTCTTCCTGTGATAGTCAGCTCACTGCAATAATCAGTAGGTTGTAGGCCAGATCTTGAATGCCTTCCAGGTCTCTGAGGAATAACGCCTGCTTAATGGACATTGAAAATGTGGGGATCCTTGGGATTTTTGGCTCATACTGTGGACTCAATTTTAGCCATTGCCTGCAGTGGATTATCTTTTTGTGGCAGATGTAATGCCTTGGAAGGTGTAAAGGTATTTTTACTTTGTTCTGTCCCATTTGTAAAATAATGCTTTTAGGCCAAAATGGACTAAATCCTGTCTCCATTACTGCTTTCCACAGGTAAGTGTTTGGATATCTAAATTCTCTCCTTATCCCATTAGTGGAAGAGAAGGAGGAGGTTGGGGATTTTTCAAGGAAACTACCTCAGTACTCTCAATCCAGTGAGTTTCCACAGTGTTATGGGAACTTTTTTCCACTGCAAGGTGTTAAGTAAATTGTAATATAGCATTAATGGGTTCAAACTTAAACAGGGGAAGTTTAGATTGGATATGAGGAAGAAATTCCTTACTGTAAGGGTGGTGAGGCACTGGAATGGGTTGACCAGGGAAGTTGTGAATGCTCCATTGCTGGCAGTGTTCAAGGCCAGGTTGGACAAAGCCTTGGGTGACATGGTTTAGTGTGAGGTGTCCCTACCCATGGCAGGGGGGGTTGGAACTAGATGATCTTAAGGTCCTTTCCAACCCTAACTCTTCTATGATTCTATGATTTAGCTATTCTGGCAGCCTAGAAGCTCAGCATCTTCGTGTGGTCTTTCAGCAGATCTTAAAGTACTTTGATGAGTATTAAGCTGCAGAACATGCCATGTACTTTTATTTCAATTTTACAGAAGAGAAAACAAGCTATCAGTAAAATTTGCACAATGAATTCAAGTAAAAATGCCTACATGCAACCTGCTATCTACCTTGATGGATATTCCTCCTCTGGGAGAGCTTTTAATAATGTATCTGTAAATGTTCTGGGCAGAGGCAAGAGAACACTGACAGCAATAAAAGGATTTCAGAATTATATTTTATAGGGTTTATGGTGTTTATCGGTTTATGTTTTGGTCTTGTATATAAGTATTCTTCTCTTATATTTTTCTGGCAATTCAAAATAATTTTTCATAGATTCCGAAGATGCACTACACTTTATTTATTTGTTATACTGCTGACCATGATTAATGACCAACTACCATTTGAACATCTCATTTTTAGTGATCATGATAAATTGTAGCCTATCACGGTAATTTAGTAATCTTATCATGCAAGATCTAGTCCAGAAAACTTAAATTATATCATAATTAGGAAGCACGTCTTAGCTGGGAAGCAGAAGAACAATTTACCATTATAAAACTTGCAGTGGTATTCTTCCCCTGGAAGGGTTTTGTAGCAAATCAACCTAGCTGTTCTGTTCCGTTCTTGCAGGAATGTAGGTCGTAATCTTTTCCATATTGCATCTCATACTGCATGGATGTCTTTTTGCAAATTCTTTAATTGCAGTTCCCTTTTGAACCTAGTTTATGATTGATGGGGATAAGAGGAGTTCATCAAACAGGTCAGATCAAAGACCCTGTCAGCAAGATGAAACTTGAAAAGATTCTTCACATTGCCTCTAGATTGAACAAGATACATCGCTGTCAGACTACTGTTTGGCTATAGCTGATACAATATGATGCTTCATTCCCCAGTGTTCAGCATGTTCAAACTCCATATCATACTGAGAGGTGATGAAAGGCACCACTCCCATTTTTACCTCCTTTGTCTTCATACAAGTAGGCTAGAGAGGAGCTGTAGCACATATGCACTCTGATATGGGTCACTGAGATACGAGGCATCACCCCATCAAGTAATCTAAACTTAGCCTTTTTGAACGTCACATTCAGTATCATGCTTTCTCATGCTTAGCTTCTCCCTAGTGTGATACCTTCCCTCATCCTGCTGTTTTTCATCATTCTTGGGATGACAGTGGAAGATGAGAGCACAGAACCATCACCCATCAATCCCAGCCCAGTACTACCTGTGGCTACACTTGTGCTTGAGTTAATATTTAGCAGATCCTTTGCAGTTTAACACTTTGTTTTAGTTTTTAAGACAAACACCAAGCTCAGTAATGAAGACGGTAATTTGTATTTGTAATGATGTTTTTTAATTGCTACTGTAACGTTTATGGCTTCTCTAAACACATTTGTCAAATCATTTCTGAGATGGCATCTTGCACTTGGCAAAATGTTCTTTTGGAATGGTCACTGTGTTTGTATTTCATATCAAATAACATCATGTACTATAGAGACTCAAGAAGCATGATCAGCAGTCAGTAGAACTGAAATTGGTTATAAGCAAAACCAATCCATTAACAGGATTTTTAAAACACAGTATTCATTCCCTGCCCATAGCAGGGGGGTTGAAACTAGATGATCTTAAGGTCCTTTCCAACCCTAACTATTCTATGATTCTATGATTTTGTCAGCAGTCATTGGAGGTGTGAAATAATTAGGAAATGTAATTGGGAATTAAATTCAAAATGCAGCATTGTCCACACTTAAGAGAGAAATGGACTTTCAGAGCCTCTTGGGATGAGATGCAGCCGCACCTGGTATGCCAGGAATGTGCACTTCACAGCAGTTCCCATAACAGACAGAGAGTAGGATAAGGTGGAGATCTCGCAGTTACGCTTTGTCCTAACTTCAGAAAAAAATGGGAATGAGATGGTGCTAGAAACTGATAATCTGCATATTCACTATCCCAAGCCAGCGGCCTGTCATCTTTTGACAGAGTACCATCCTCAGTGTGAACTTTGCTTCATTATAATGTCATTATAATTCATTTACATGCTAAAATACACACCCATCTAAAATGCGATCCCCCCCCTCCAAAATGGGACCACCCCTCTCTGAGCATGCGCTCTGAATTTTTGGTGTCATATACCTTTAAATTGAAGTGAGAGAGATTTACACCAATAGTAATAAAGGTATGTATGACTAGAGTCACTTAAGCTCCACCGTGAAGGTAAAAATAATATAAAATGACCCAAGAGAAAGGGGGATATTGGGGAAGTTACCACTGCGGATGAGACAAGGAAGATAACATCAACAGGACTCCTGGGACCAGTCAACAGGCTGGACCTCTCCTCCCCCCCTCATAGGCACGCCTGTGGGTAAGACTTGCACTGTACCTGTATAGTTTAGAGCTATGCTGTGTTAACTTTACCAAGCGCTTGTATCCATGTAACTATTATTTGCACGTGCTTTTGCAGACAGTATTTAACACCGGTAATCCATAAGAACCTGTACCTGTTGCCTCAATAAACTCAATCAGTAAACCACACTGTTTTACACTGTTTCGATAACCAATCATCACTATCAGTAAATCCGGACCAGTAGAGGTTCGATATAAGTGGACGCAGTCAGATTGATCAGCAATTCCAGACCAGTAGAGGTCCAATATAAGCGGATGTGGTCGGATTGTAGCTGATTGGACTGGGCAGTGTGATTCACTATCAGTAAACCTGGACTGGTAGAGGTTCGATATAAGCGAACACGGTTGGACTGGTAGCTGCACACTGAAGAAGCAAAGGATTTTGTTTTCTCCCCCTTTAACGCAACATGCCTTGTGCTTTGGATTCTCCTGTGCTTTCTCTACAGGATCTTGTGCAAATGAATGGTGTTGCTGGAATGATTTTTTTCATTAAGAAACACTCTTTAATTCCTTTCCATGTTAAGAGGCTGGTATTCCAAAAGAACAAACTACAAATAAGATGTGATTTGCAACTTCACTCACCTGTTAGCCAGACAACAAGCTCATCAATGACGATAAGCGAACAGGAATTAAGGATCAGAACAAAAAACATGAGAACTGAAGAGATAAGTAACTTTAAAAAGCAGAACTGCAGGAAATCTTCTAATTAGGTAGCAGGCTGCAGTGAGTCCTGAGAAAACTGAAGAATGGGAGTGATGGCTCTAAAGTATATATACTCGCAGGGCATGGGAGCAGCCTTAAGATAAACCTACTATACAGAATCATAGAGCAGCTAGGGTTGGAAAATAAATTCAGTTCCAGCCCCCCTGCCATGGGCATAGGTGTTTCTTATGAGTACCATCCACAATTTTATTTTCTTATCAAATAATAAAATATCTTTGAAATATTAATATGCTCTACTAATTAAAACCCCTAAAGTTGATTGAAATTGGAGTAACTTCAAAAATTTAATGGATAAAAATGGTGAAGGCAGAAATTACTGAAATTATATCAGTCTTGTTCTGTCTTTCCTTTAGTTCCACCTTCTATATATAACCATGGCATAACTTTAATGAAAAATTCATGGTTTTTTTAGACAAGCTCATTAAAACCAATTTGAGATTAGATATATAATCTAAGCAAAGAATATAAGTGGAAAAAAAATGACAGATTTGCTTAAGCCTCTGGATCTTTAGCAACTGCTGAGACTTTTTTCCCAAGAAAAAAGGAAAAGAAAAAACAAAAACAAAACCCCAAAGAATCTGAATGTGAGTACATTAAGCCTTTGGAAATGATTTGAAAGCACTCTTTAGAAAACCCAGAGTGAATAAACTAAGCATCTGAGGACACCAAGCAATGGAGACAGCATGTCTGCTCTTGCTTCTAAGTGACCCATCAGACTTCAGGAAAAAGCCTCTAATAGAGCGGGCTTGTATTATAGAACATGCATTGGAGTTGCCATAATGAAACACTTAAAGCTAGTGGCGACATATTGCCCCATAAGAACTGGCCGGTGCTTAGCAAAGTTAGCATTCTAATTTTTCATAACAAAATTTCCAGTTATGAAAGAAGAAGAGAAAGTGGGAACGGTGTATTTTGCCAAAAGATCTACAACTTGTTCAATAGCTTTAATGACAAAGAAAGCAAAAGCTCCACTAAGCTGAGCATTATGCTGTTTGTTCAGATTTAGTTTCAAACTCATCTTGCCAGGCAAATTCCAAGTTCAAATTATTCAGGTCAAAAACTGTCCTTGAAATAAGCATAAGGTGTAGGAAGAAGGACCTTCCCACTGTAGGACATGTCCTACAGTGGGAAGGTCCTTCTTTATGAGAGAGGAAATTCCAGGAGTGTGGAATTCAGCAGGAGCTGGAGGCTGAAAGACTTTTTTGGGGGCAATTTAAATAGAACTTCCTGCACTAACTTCAATCCCTGTAGGTAAAGTTTTAAAATCTTCAGTGCAAAATCAACACACTGAAGACAGGTTGACTTCTCTTAAATGATGCTGTAAATACACTGAGGCAGAAGCTAATTTACCTTTGCCAACAGCTTTATCAGAAGCTGAGACGAACATTGCTAATTAAAATATACGGGCTTTTTGGTTGAGCTCCTCTGGAAAGACAGAAATCTTGAATCTACTGTAATTCTAGTCCCAGTTTCACAGTTGCACTTACAATTAGAGTGTTGTGAATTTCCAGCAATTCAAATATGGGATTGGTGTTCTTAAAATCAATATGCTTTCTCTAAATCAAGTGGAATTAAGTCCAGATAAAACTTTAGGAGGTCTAAGTCTATTTTTTAAGGGATAGTATTTCTGGTTTACCTCCCAGGCATTCTGATGTTACCAGTATACAAAAAAATACTGCCAATTAAAATTGGTTTTGAGCCATTCAATTTTTTTTTTCTTGAGGTAAAAGTTTACAGTCTTATCTGAAAATATAATCTGAAATGAGCCAATTTCAGAGCATTACAAAACATTATCAAATTCTCAGAACACTCTTACCAGGTCATCAGCTATCTCATTTCCCTGAATTTACAGCTGGAAAAATTGTGCTATTGAGGAGTTGCAGAACTTGCCTTAAATCATGGGTGAAGATTGGCAGAGACAGGATTAAAGAGTGCCCTGATCTCAGAGCTAAGGTCAACTCATTCTTGCACACTGGGTAACCACCAGTCAGTGAAGTAAAACTGCCTCGCTTTAGGACAGAATATAAGAACTGGTGTGAGATAGCAATTAGAAGGGGGAATCCAAAACTTTCCAAGGAGAATGGACATTTTAAATTATATGAAGAAAACACATCTTAAGGATATCTGGAAGCATGAAATTCAGCATTCATATGGATAGCAATCTCCAACAAAAGGGAGCTACTTGTAGCAATCATCATCTGAAGAACAGTAATTCAAAGAAAAGATTTTTTTAATATGTATAGAGACGGTTTTGAACTTGTGCACAGACCACAGTCGTTCTCAGCCTTCCCAGAGCACACAGATTATAAAGCTATGTCTTACCCTCCAGTGACTGCAGTTTCCACTAATACAGCACAGCATATACCACATGAACACAAATTATTCAACAAAAGGCAATGCAGAGCTCTACGGCTGTGTGGGTATCCTAGTGAGGCTAAATCTGGGGTAAATTTTATCAGTGCCACTTCTTGGGCAAGAAGGGGTCTCCGTTTAAAACAGTTTTTCAAGTACACTTTGGTACCCTAGAGCTATCCAACAGCATGGCACAGGAGTTGCTTTCTTCTTTCACTCCTTGTCCTGCTGAAGGGTGATGGTGTCTTAAACTCTGCAAATAGGATTTCTGTGTTGCTTCGCAGACAAGCCATTTCATAGCTACAAAGTCTCATGATAAAAAGGAAGTAGAGAAAGTCCTTATTAGGAGTAAAACAGCCCTTGAACAATGAAATGCTGCAATGTGCTTTGCACAAATAAGAACTCTAAAATAGTTCAGATTTTGAGTACACTATGTCAACAAGGAATTGAGCAACATACTGCTGTCTTCATTTGTCTGAATTGGGTGCAAGTGGAAGTTTCAAGGACTGTACATGACAGAAATTATTGTAGAAGGCAAAAAGAAAAAATTGCAGTTGCTATTCTTTCCTGGAAAAAGAGATTTTATAATATAATAGTTACAATATGCACACCAGCTACAGTAGAATAATGACTATATTGATATTAATGTTCTAAGCAGGTATAGAGATGGAAAACACCAAAATATATGAGGCAAAAAAAATAATTCTCACTGCAATCTATTAACTGAGCAGATTTACTCTTACCCTTTGAGGAGAGTGCCTTAACCTCTCTACAAAATGAGAGCCCTTTTTGATTTGTCTACATGTCCCAAGCAGCAAAGTGGATGCTTTGGTGTACAGTACAAAGTAGTTTATTATCCCTTGTTGTGGTTTGAGGTTCTCAAACTCATGCAGTTGCTCTCTCACTCACTCCCCTCTCTTTCTTCCTCAGTCCGAGGGGATGGGGAGGAGAATC
>JASSUY010044167.1:0-11887 GCA_032466535.1 Forpus xanthops
AAGAGCAGTTGTGACAAGCAAGTTTCTTTAGAACTGAAAACACCAAAGGCAATTATTGTAGTTCAACAGATAATCAGGTACAATGATTCAATAGTAGTTATATCAAAAGGAGAAAGCTGCACCAAAAACAATGAGATTCACAGAAGTTGACCTTTACTGGGAGAACTTACTCCCCAGTTCTTAGAGCATGGTGTAAATTTATACCAAATAATTCTCAATGTCACAATTTCATCTACCAGACTACAAACACCAATTAGAATTAAACATGAAAATGGTGCATCCCCAACTGGTGCTTGTCAGTTGTTATCCATCACTAATTTGCACTATCATCTATGTTTATGTTTTGATGAAGTGATTGTGGATGACGTTTTGAATTTATATTTGTACTTGAAATCACATAGTGGTTACCAGCATGTAGGAAAATAGTTTAATTAAACTGCAATTAAATCAACAATATGAAAGTAATGAAATCGTATTTGTGGTATTATCAAACAATAGTTTGTGGACTCAGCTCAAATCAGTTCAATCCCAGTGACACCTTCATTCTAGAGTACCTGTTGTATAAAAATATTTAGGATTAAAAATCTGGCAGAATTTTTCTTAAAACAGTTTATATTTGGGAAAAGAATCTGCAAACAGCTCCCAGATGTTATAAGCATGTACAAGAACCCCCTAAGATTCAACACACCCCTTAATAACAGATAACTTTGCTGTGTAGTCAGGTTAGTATTTCTAGAAAATGTGTGCCACTTCTCAGTTTCCTAAGATGTTGATAAATCAGTTCAAATATTAGAAGCTACTTGCGTTAATCCAAAAATTCATACACCCATATTCCTATGTGGTCATATGTAGCCCCAAAAACATTCAGCTTTTTGCTTAGATTCAGATGTCTGGTGAGGTTAAATGTCCATTCAAAGTTTATTCAAACCTCTCCAGTCTAAGAATCCAAAGATAAGTATTTTTTTTTATGAGATCATCCTCAGTTTATAAGTGCATCCTCAGTTTATCTAACCTGGCAGAACAGCCAAGAGAAGTGAATGCCTCTGAAACCTCAACAAAACTGAGCATAATTATTCCTACCTAAACTCTCTTTGTCTCTGGTTGAATACTGTAGAATTTGCATTAATTTTGATTACCATGTACATGCATTTCTATCATTTTAGCTGCTCTTTGGGAGTACTGAGTAAACAGGCATTTCATTTTTGGCTATGTGTACCTTTTGTCCATGGCTTTTCTATGCTTTGTGATTGTGAATGCTTACTGAACAGCTATTTGTTAACACAAAGATTTTGAGAGTGATTCTTCTTTGTAGAAATGCACCTGTAAACAGATGTATGAATATACAAAGTAAAAAGATACCCTAAAACAGTCATTTCATGTTATACTCTTCAAAAGTTTCAGTCATGCAAAAAAATATCTAACAGCAGTCACTTTCTGTAGGCCACCTCCTCCCCCCCCACAGTGGGACGTAGGGTCACATAGGCCAACGTAAGAGATTTAGGCATAGGGAAACCACCACTGTGAATGTGCTCGGTGGCATCATTGGGAAGACTCTAAACATCTTGAAACTCATAATAAGTTTATTGCTGTATCAGCTTTGGTGAGCTATCACACTGTTGTGTCTTTGTACACGTATCTTCACTGTGCAGGACTGCATCTTATATACACATGAACAGTAGAAACTCGTCAACTCACTGTTAGCTCGCCATCTTATCTCTACTGCTGTAATGCACTAAGGTGCTTTCAAACCCTAGATTCATATAGAATGTGAAAAAGGCATTCTGTTATATTACAGCCATGGTTTAAGAATATAACAAGATGCTAGCCTTCCAGGTTATGGATAAAGACCAAAAAGCTAACATCAAAAGTTATGAATCAAAAAATAAGCAAAGACCCTGAATTAGCTATTTATAAAATTCAGTATTTTTATGTCAAACTTACTTGTGGTTTCCTAAGAGAAGGATGTTTGGAAATTCAGGATAAACAGTATAAAATAAGGTAATATCTAATTCATTGTAATTCTGGACTCATTAACAAGCATAATGCTTGATATCTTTCTTCTTTTTTACTTTCTTTAATAGCTAGGACTTCCAAGATAATTTAATCTACTATGGCTCAAACAGGAAATGAGTGGCAGTCTCATGCTTTCTGCAAATGTAGCTAAATAATCAAATATGAACTTTTTTCACAACTTGATATATTTTCTGAATTTTGTTCTGTGCTTGCATACACTTACACTTATTCACCATAGCTTACCGCATCTGTTGCACGTACCAAATTTCATATTTATGTACTCACAGCCTATGACTGCTAGTCTTTGAACAGCCTCTCTGTTTTAAGACTGATGAAAACACCTGTGAGCCATTAGCAGGATTCTATTCATAGTGTCAGCAGCACTGATTTTCTCATTGCTAGTAAAAAATCTGAGTTTGATGCAAACTGAACAGGAGCTGTGATTGCTCAGCTTTGTAGTAAATGGACCTTAAGAATGTTATTATTATTATAACCTTGGCATATGCATCAAAGTCTTTCTGCAAGACAACTGTGAATAGAGTACTAGATTTAAATAAATGTCATGTTTCTCATCATCAGTTAATCACTTCACAGTTCCTTGCAGTTCTAACTACTGTAATATAGTTTCAGCAACAGCTAAAACTATAAATTCAGGCCTCCCAAGTTTAATTTGTAGTATGTTACATACACTTGCAGGTCCCATAAATTAAAACTCTGGCGTGATCAGCTCACACAAACTACTCAGAATAATTTTTCCTGTTCAGAAAAAATACAAATGCACTGTGTATTGATGAAGCATGTATAAAACATTTTAACTGTGTCATGTTAAAATAAATAATAAAAATTATTTTCCAGGGAAGTCCTTAAGAATTATTTTTAAAAAAGGAAATTATATTTGCTCGACATGCAGAACATGTCCAACATGTAGAATATAAAATTGGATTTCATAAAAACGACACACCAGTTCTCTTGGGAAACCAAATTAGGTGGCAAGAAAAGTACTAAGCCTGCAAAACCATATTTTCTAAACATTTGTATGATTCCTAGCAGATTATCTGTAATAATAATAATTATTAAATATCTCAAATGTTTGGTATCTAAATAAATAACCTGAGAATTAAGGATAAGCTTGAGACTCTTTACTCTGCCTGTTGCTGATATTACACTTTGACATTTTAAACCAAACCCTTTGAATGTTTGTCTGGATGCCTCAAATCTAAACCTGAATTCAGCTCAAAACTGACAATACTTTTTCCTAATATTATCTGTCTATTCTATCATGCCTTCACAGCAGGGTATGAAAGAAGGCAAATGCATTCTGTGAAGGAAAGAAAATATGACCTCTCAAAACCGTGACAGTAAAGCAGCTGTTTAAGGTACGGTCTGCAGAAACCTCAGCTTTTAACAAACTAGTGGTGTACACCTGGAACAGAGGTATTTCACTCAATCTTTTTGTTATTAAGTCCGTTTGTAATCTGCAGCAGATTTCTATGGAATCAGAAGTAGGAAGAGCAAAACCTAATACAGCTTACTTTTTTCCTCTATTTCTTTGCTATTGCTCTTACTATCCTTTAAAAAAGGATTCAGTACCTTTCACTGGAGTTTGACATGAACTAGTGCACCACACAGTTCTCACCACCAACAAAGAAATCCAGTACCAGTCCTCTGTATTCCTTCCAGAGCAACAAATTTTTATCTGTGGGTAATTTTTCTAGGGTAGGGAAAATTATGGGTCTTCTGGTGCATTGAACAATATACAATGCTTTCTCTTTTTCTGGGTAGAGAATTCAGTAAGTTAAAACTCAAAATCATATAGCAATTATTACTCCAGAAAAGGCTTTCTAAGCAATGATTTTATGATGGAAAATATTGAAAAGAAATATATTCCCATGAGTCCATATGAACTCTCCTTAAAACACAGAGGTAAGCAGTTTTGCTGAAGTATGGCAAAAACATCAGCAGCCAGCATTCAATAGGCCTAGAAGGTCACTTCCCACTAAAACGAGTGAGTATCTGTCGCCTCAAAAGCTTGATGCCTCACACAAACTGAGCAATTTTGTTTCTCAGCTAATCTGAAGCAAGATTAAATAATCTTGCTCCTGCTTTCCTTCATTTGCAGCTGTATGAAGACAGGCTGATAGAGTTGGCGCTGTTCAGCCTGGAGAGGAGAAGGCTGTGTGGAGACCTCAAAGCAGCCTTCCAATATCTGAAGGGGGCCTATAGGGATGCTGGGGAGGGTTTCTTCATGCGGGAATGTAATGAGAGGACAAGGGGTAGCAGGTTCAAACTTAAACAGCGGAAGTTTAGATTGGATCTGAGGAAGAAATTCTTTCCTGTAAGGGTGGTGAGGAACTGGAATGGGCTGCCCAGGGAAGTTGTGAATGCTCCATCACTGGCGGTGTTCAAGGCCGGGTTGGACATAGACTTGCATGACATGGTTTAGTGTGAGGTGTCCCTGCCCATGGGTTGGAACTAGACGATCTTAAGGTCCTTTCCAACTCTAACTAGTCTATGATTCTATGATTCTATGAAAAATACTGTAAATATATCCTTTTTGTCAGTCTAGTTTTGCAAGTCAAGATATAATGCAAATTCACACAGATTTGTAGATTTTTGGTTTTGTGCTGTAGTGCCATGGAATGTCTGTTTCCATGTCTGTATTTCTGTTGCTTATGTGAGAAAAAACATCCCCCCTATTTTTGCTGTGTAACTGGCAATGACAATTTCCTCTTTTTCTTTCCTCTTTCTCTCCTTTTTTCTTATAAATAGCCAAAGGTGGCTTTAGACAATTCTTGAATCTTTCTGAAAGTTAAAAGCTGTGATCAGACAGGGTGAATGATTCCCCTAAATTTTGATCTGATATCATCTGTCCTTGTGTAAGAAATGACCTGTATCTGAACTGTAATCAAAACAGATTATGCTCCTTTAGCAGGGTTTCTTCCTTAGTCATGACACAACTTCACAAGAATGCTTAAATATACAACACCTACAAGATGTAGACTTTCAGACACCAGGCTCTTTTCCTCACTTATTATAAATTGAAGTGAATATTATTATAAATCTATAATAAGTCTGTGATGATTTCTTCCTAGTAGGAATTGATTATTTTGTAGTGTGTTTATTAGTGACACATACAGTTTGAAAAAAATTGATGAACATATTGGATAGCTGATGGTAATTTTATATTCCATGACCTTCAGATGATGTTAAATAAAAATTTCTTGTACTTTAATTTTGCATTTGACTTTATGCACTTTCTTCCTCCCAGTTGCTTTTTAAACCCAAATATTCATATTTGAATTAGTACTGTGATGCAGACACACAAAAAAATAGCTTAAAAGAGGTATTCAAAAGGGAACTGGGACCTATCAAGAAGAAGTTTATTTTATTTCAATTTATTTCTTAGGTAACCCAAATTCTGACAAATACATGAAACAATTGGAAATTGGTGTAGATTCGGTGACCTCAGTTCTCATACAGATTTCTTACTCACTTGTACCAGATTGTGTCAGAAAAATGTAAACATAACAGAAGCACACTTCTGCACATTAGTTGGAATTTTTAGTTCTCTGACCTATTTCCTCTTATTAACTACGACAGTGGAAAGATTGAGACAAAAAAAAAACATACTTCTCAGAAGTTTAATGACCTGACAGTTTTGGGTTGAAAACTGGCAACCCTAAATCAAAACTCACTCATTTTATATACAGAAATCTGTCCCCTTTTTGTTCTCAAACTTTTAAAGCTTTTCTTTTTCTTTTACTTATTTGATAAGGAACATTTGTTCTGCCTTCTCTCTGGTGTAAATGTGACTCACAGGAAGTTCCACGTTTTAAATAAAGCGAAGCCTAATCTGTTGCTTTTCAGGAGTTACTATATCTGGAACAGCTGCTATTTCACCTTGAAGCTAGAACATGAATCCTGGTTATTCAAAGTGCTCATTCTCAGTGCTTATATGGAAGTGAAAAATTTTAATGTAACCTGTGTCAATGGAGCATTTCTGAAATGTTCAAAGCTGTGTTATCTAATCATTTGATGAAAACTTGAAAAAGATTTGGTTCAGAGAGTATGCAGAACACAAATTTTCGTAGGGATAACAGTTCTTGAAAGTGTACTTAGGGAGAAACATGAATTATCCATACTTACCTCAGCAGAAAAGTTAGATAAAAAATCTCAGTAGAACCCTATATCAGAATACTTTACAAGAGTGTGTTGCCACAGATGCTATATCAGAATTGTATTTAAAATTAAAATATAAGAATCATTTATTTGTCTGAGAAATACCTTATTTTGACACTCTGAAATTGTAGTTTCTATTTCTTGTTTTGCAATCAGCTTTTTTTTTAATATAAAATATGTGAATTAGAAGAAATCAGCATCAAGACAAAGTACTTAAATATTTGAAATAATGCTGCTTTTTTTTTTTTTTTTTTTTAATTTCATGGTTGGGAAGAAATATTTTTCCATAGCTCAGAAACATTAAATGTTCTGTCTTCATAAGAAAAATATATTTTTAAATCTCAAAACTCTTTACAAAACAATCCTACTACCCAGCAGGGAGAACGGAAGGACATGCTAAGTTGCTGCAGCTGTTCGCTGTTTACTCTTTTGATTTGAGCATACATGGTTTAATAGATCATAGTGAGGAAGGTGGAGAGAATCTGGGAAGAACCCCACAGTATTTACTCTATTGAAGTGCACCATGAAACACTAAGTCTATGGCGCATAATATAAAACACTGGAGAAATAAAATTAAAGCTTTTTATTGTCCCATTTTTTAACCCATATGACAATTTGTATTTCATCTCACAGATGATGCAGATTTCATTTACTTTGGCTTTTAGGACAAAAGTCAAGCACCTGTAAAACACATTGGTAAAGCAGGACAAGACTAAACATCAATTGGTAGCCAAATCCAAGTGCGACAATTCCCCAGTCCATTTGTTGTTTAATGGATAGCCTCCTTTGTAAGATCCAGCTGGCCACCAAGCCCTGCACCAACTGCAAGGAGAGGATGTTTTCTATTACACGCTTTATACTTTACCTGTCACAACTAGGAAAGTTCAAGAGAACCTCATGAGAGTGATGACCCCATACACACATGTAATTTTCAATCTAGGTAGGTAGGTAGAACTGGTGTGAAAATTCAGAATGTTCATGTTCAGGGACAGCCTCTGTTGCACATTTGGGCGCATTCTTCATCTTCTCTACACTTTCTGAACACTGACACTGTGATGTGAAAATCAACTGGCAGCTGCTCTGCTGACCCAAACATTTCCTCCCATGCAACAAAACCACAATTCAGCTGGTTTAGTACATAGGGAGGTTCAGTGATCAAATTCCTCCCTCAGATTCAACTGTATGAATTTTATCAATCAGCCTCAAAAGATTTCCATGCTTTTCCTTTACACCCAAAAGCAAAATATATTCTGTACATTTAATAGGAGGCCTGTTTTAAACTCATCTACTGTCTACTATAACATCTACAATCTACTATATCAGCAGGCTTCCATCAAACTGAACTTTTTATCAAAAGCTCTTTTAATTTCAAAAAGTGAGTTAACTTTAATATTAAAGATGATGAGGGATCTGGTTCTTCATGGATATAAACTTATATGACTTTAAACAATTATTTAGTTTCATTGATGTTATTAATACCCTTAAACAATAGATTGTATTAATGTATTTGAAGACTATAATTACAGAAATACAACCCTGATGCTAATAAATCAAAAATTGCTAAAAAATCTCCAGTTTTCCTCCTGGGATGAAAGAGAATCAGGACAACAATTTTCTCATATGCCAATCCTCCTCTGTCAGTACTGTGCTGCTCTGGCAAAATCCTCAGGAAAAATGGCATTTTAGGGGGAATTTGACAATGTATATTAAAATAGAATGGTCTGTGAAATGCAGTCCTGAGATCTAATCTTGTTCTGCAATGACCACTGCACTTCTGCTCTCTGTGCTTCAGTTTGTAGTCATTTATGATCCTCCACTACTCTGAAGTCAAATGACAAAAATGCATATTTTAGATACGTCGTATGTAAAGGTAGCACTATTCCACTGTGTAATACAGCAAAGTGAAATCTTTGCAAAATGTATATAAGCATACACTTAGATAGTTGCAAGATCTGTAGATGCTACTTACTAACATAAAAATCCCCTGGAAAAGACAATTAAAAATATCAGTTAAAATTAAGAGTTAACAAAATTCTTACTTTTATAGCAAAATAGATTTCATATTAAATAAAAATACATCCCAATTGAAGAAGAATTGAATCCAATAAATTGTAATCTTTATAAAAATTCAATTATGAGTTGCAAAACCTTTCATGTTTGTTAGACATTAGTAATATGATTTATTCTGAGTATTGAATGTCATTTCCATTGATCTCTGCCTAGACAGTATAAGTTTCACCCACACTCTCATGATACAGGCCACTGTGGTTTTGTTTGCTGATTTGCCATTATGCACCATTGTTTGCAGACTGTGAGAATATAAAGACGTGTATTTTCAGTATGTGGGGGAGAATGGTCTATACACAATCTTTTGTCTAGCCAGGAGCAATTCTATTGCTATTCCCAGAGTTCACAAATTCAGTGCTCTAAACCACTTCTGAAGTCTGGAGAGCAATGCTTAAGTGGAAACCTTTTCCTCCAGTTTTCCCAAACTGGCTGTAAATTTCTTTTTCCCTGATTGCATATGATCAGTCCCTCTGGACAGGACATTCTTGCAGCAATACTATTTATCTTAGCAGAAGATGTCTGGCATGTATTACTTGTCTAGTCACTTCTTGTTACCTTATTAACTTATCTTCCAATATTTAAAATATAAAATGAGAACTCCAGGGGCAATTTATGCATGTAGTAGAGCTATTCAAGGCAGACAGGATGAATCTCCTTATGGAGGAGTCTATCTCTTTCTGTTGAATATAGGGGAGTCTAAAAGCCTTAAACTCTGGGATAGCTAAAGGAATATAATGTGAATTCCAGTTCCATTGCCTTATTTCAATTCATTGGTATGGTTCAAGGATCAGTGTATGTATTATTCTTAGCCAAGCAATATGCCCCTGAATGACTGTCTTAACAGTCTGCTGAGAGAATTTTTACTGATAAAAGTTTTAAAAAAGTCAGGGTTACACATAAGCATATTTTAGACCTCAATCTAACACCTACATCCTATACATTTTATATATTGAAGCTTGCTTAAACCTTTTTTCTTTTTTTTTTTGAATTGTCATGGGACATAGCCTTCTTTTCATTGTATAATATATGATCCAGAAGTAACCACCATATGGTATCTGATTGCAAAGTAATTCTTTCTATAAATTTCCAGAATAGGTAACTATTTCAATTATCATCTTTGAACAGGAATTTTGCAGAAACTCCTTCATGTTGAAAAGGATAATGATGGGAGGTCTTATTTTTCCTCAGCATCAAGATCAATCATGAAAGAAGCCTGACAATCTTTCTGTCAGTTCTTTCTTTCATGCCCTATTTCTCCCTTTGCTCAGGCAGAAGATCAGTAGTGATTTATGCTTTGGCATTTGAGGAAATAATGTGTCTGTCTGAGACAGCTGGATATGAACCACTGTAAGCGGAAATAAGTCTGGAATTGCCCACCTACAGAAGTTATTCATAACATTGCTGTCTAAAGGGGATCCTAGGTTAGTTTAGGTGAGAGGTGGGCAATTGTTTTGCAGAATGGAATAGTTTTCTCCCTAAAATTGTAGTCTCAGTGAAGTCAAAACATTCTGACAGAGGAATGCTTTGTTTTATTTAAAATATTATTCATTTCTCTCTTTTCATTTGTATAATGACAGAAAATGTTGTTTCCACACAGTAAAAAGTTAGACTACATAATTTCGTTGTGTCTGAATTTTATATATCTTATGGAAATACATGAAAATTTTTGTAACTCTTGACATCACTAATACTCCCTACTAAAAATTTTCGGAGCATCCAACCAATGAAAATTTTAAAAAGTTTCTGTTTGTTCTAATTCAGAAATTTAAGAAGCATATATGCTCAAATCACCTAGAAGAGAAATTTCACCTAAAGAAGTAGAAAAGATAGGACAAAGGACAAATGCTACCATAATTCAAATTTATAATGCCTCTAACTAAAAGGACAGAATTAAGGTTGAATTTTTTTCCCCAGATTTCTATTGTTTCTCTTTATGGTACTTCCTTACCCTTTATTATTGCATCCTATTGAGGAAGGTTTGCACATAAGTATGTAGCTATATGTTTGCATGCAGTTATATTTTTTTTTTATTAAGGGATCTTCCTTTAAGAATTAAATTCATCATTATAAAATTTCTGTGTGTTGAAAGTATTTATGTGTATTAAACCATACTAAGAACTACTGCTACAATCAGCTCAGCATATATATATCTGCACAAGTAACTGCAGTAGTAATTTCAGAATAAAATGTACATACCTAGTCCTAAATGTAAAAAATATCTCCATGAAACACAAATATAAAAGTTTTGAATTGAACTCATACAGAGATCAGTACTGAAGTGAGAGATATTTCAGTTATTTTTAACTGATTTGCATACTTCATGGAGTGCATTTGTGAAGGTATCACTTCAGCAATGCAGCATACGAAACAAGTGAAAAGGTACAAGTGTTTCGAACTGACAGTAATCTATAGGATTTTTGCAAAAAATCATATCAACCCACTGCCTTACTATAGACAGTTTCATTAACAATTGTTCCAGTAAAGTGTAAATATATATCATAAGCACAATCACATTTCAATTTCCACAATTTTTATCTGCAGTATTTAGGGACCAGAAGGTCTGTGTTAACTACTGAATGCTGATTTTCTTGAATATTTTGATATAAATTAAAATGCAACAGATGTCTAAATTAAAGTTTTTTTCATTCCATGCTGAATTTTTATCACAGATTATTTGTCTTTCCTTCATTATTACTGCCTGTGCTCACATGGAAACGACTGGAAAAGATTTTTTAAAAAATATATATACTTTGTGCATTGAAAATGCATCTTGCCAGCTTTAAGCTTGCCTGTTTGTTTGTCCCAGACCCCTCTATGCCAGTTCTGCAATCATCTCCTGCCAGATTTGGCTTTCAAAATTAACTTATTTTGTATATGACATATGTTTAAAATTAGCACAAAATGCAGCCAAGAACTGGAAATTAAGAAGCAAAAAAGTTATTTTAGCAAACATTTGGGAGCAAGGGAAGACTTTGCTGGCCTAAAACATTAGACAAGATATTGTTTATTAAACTAAATAAATTCAATATGTAGCCTACAAGTTGTCACCACCACACCGTCTGTTTTGTTATGCATGGGTCATTTCTCTCCTCTTTCATATATACATTTGATATACGTGTGTACTATTGTAGCTATAGACAAAGAAAAGTATTACGTTCTCATGTTAAAAGTGGCTGTAAAGTCTTGAAAATCTTACAGTACTGTCAGAGCCAAAAATTTCTGCTTTTCGTTAAGAACTGACATATTCTTGTCACACATATGCACTAAGCACGCCACTATGGTCACTGGGCTCTAATCTTTGTTGCTGCTGCTGGTTTGGAAACAGAACAGCATTTTCTTTTGATTGCGCAAGACTCCTGGACATAAAACGTTGGATGCTTTTCCTCCAGCTTGGCTACAGCCAATTATATGTGCCAAGGAGGCTGTCACATCCTGAAGGATCACAGCCATTGGGACCTCCTTAGCACCATAGCTGAGAAGGAGCAGAGGTGTGTAAAAGGATATTGCCTCTGCATCCTGAGTGCCATGAATAGGGTAGAGGAGGAGCATTGTTGGTGGCACACCCAGAGCACCCAAACCTACCCACACTTACAGGATGGCAACATCTTGCAAGCATCCTGAACAAAGC
>JASSUY010044170.1:0-17063 GCA_032466535.1 Forpus xanthops
TACTTCAAAGGCTGCCAGCAGTGATGAAGATTGTTGGAAGAAGTAAATGACCCCAGAGACCCCCACCACATTTTTTTACGCAGGGAAGAACTTTCAGGAAAATAATGTAATCCATACGTAGCCTCATGAATATGTATGTATGCTTGGTAGCTATATAAGGACTACTTGTGAATTATTGTCACTATTTCAAGCATGTATAAGATAGATTTCAAGTATTCAAAAGGATTTTTATCCTTTCTTTTGCATTAGTCTGTAGTTAACATTGCAGGTTGATTTGGTTACTGGGAGAAAATGAGTGATGTTGCTTTGAAGAAAAATATTGCTTGCATGTAAGGAATATAAATGCTTGTTCTCCTCGGCACCCGGACTTCTCTATTTTGACTTCTGGACAAGATTTAAATCTCCTTTCTCAGTTTTCTGTATGCCATTTGTCCAGGCCTTGACTCCTCTCTTCATCTCAAACACAGAGACAGGGGGTTGTGCTGACTGTAATTCTAGTTTAGGTATTTGTTGCACCAGTACCTGGAAAACTCTGTGGTTCTTGGTTATGTGCTGCCCAGGCTTGTCTGGCTGCTCCTGTTTGTAGGGGCCTTCAACTATTTTCCCACTTGAATGGAAGGATTGCTGAGATTATACACAGTTTCCATCACCTAACCCAGATCATAAAAAGGAAAGGAGGTTTTGAATATTATTTTCCATCCATAAATAGAATTAAATAAAGCAGCATTGATATATTATCAAATCCTTGTTTATTTCTGGATTGGCTTTTATATCATGTCAGATGTCAAAGTAAACCTTTCCTCTCAGCAGTGTACTACTCTCTGCAATGTTTTGCCTTGAAAGTTGTGATGAATAACAGAAAGGTATTCCATAAATCTGTTATCAACATAGATGAAGTACCCGTGGCTTGTACTGGTTTTGTGTTTATTGTTTCCAACTGATTTCTGTGAAGTACCTCTTGCAGTCTATGCTCCGTGAAGTATCCTATGGAAAAGTTCAGACTACTTGTTTAAAGTATTTCAGTATAGGTTACAGGGAATCTTCTGGAGGTTTTCTGTTTCATCTTCTAATCAAGCTGTTCATACTTATTAAAAATGGTTCAAAGTTCTGTTTTGTTTTTTCTCCAATCAAAAAATAAAAAAGAGATTAAGTTAATTATTCAAGATATAGTTTATGCTTCCAAATTATTTTCTTCTCTGAAATGGAGCTGCAGAGTTAGTCAGAAATGTTAGCTTGTCTTTGAGACAAACCCAGTTAATAAATGGAAGACATTATAGGGATGATAGCAGGTAGTCAGAGGAAAAGATTTATAAACAGTTTTTGTAGGTGAATACATGTACACATACATGTACGCATGCATAAATTCTAAGTGTATGGTGATCTAGTTAAAAGTGGAGTGGGAATGAAAGGCAATAAATGACAGAAGGTAGTGTTGCTGTATTTAGAAGAGGATTGAGAAGTTTAAAATTTGAACCAAATGAAGAATGTCTTAAATAATTTAATAACTTTTTTTTCCATTAACCAATGTAGCAGTTATTAAATCTCCCAGTAACGTGCAAAATAAGAGCTGCTTAATGTTTCTTTTATTCATTCTTGTCAAAGAAACATTTATCTTCTATACCTTTTTGGAAAGGTAATTAGACATAATAATCTGTCATTCAAGTGCATATGTATTTTCTGTCAAGCAGTGTGGTGTTCTGCTGGTGCCTCCTACAAATCTAAGCATAATAATGGACTTTTAACAGTCTTAATATCTATTGCATGAGGTATAGTTCATATTCTTCCCTAGATTTTGAGGCATAATGAAAACTCTTGTGTAATAATGAGGGGAGCTGCTTTTAAATACATAGATTGAGATGTGATTTGAAGTGACTGTGATGACTTTGGTTGACTGTGGTGAAGAGATCTGCAGATAGTTTTCCACTGCCTCATCTGATGCATTGTGTTCGTTGACCAGCTGTATGCTGACAGTATACTGACAAACAGTATACTGACTGAGCTGGAAAGTATGGCTTCAGCTTCTGAAAGAATCCTGGATCCCTTATTGCTTTAGTTAAAAGACTTTATTTTGTAGGCTTGATTTACAATTTTATGTTTTGCAGACAGTAAAGGATTTACAAAAGCCTTTTGTGGTCTAGCCAGAAGAGGACAAAAAGCCACACCTGTATCAATGTGGGTTAGAGAGGAATTGAGGTTTAGTTAGAGGACTTGTGATTATGGTTTTTGAAGAGTAATTACTTGAACTAGCCTATCTGATTATGCTGATGCATTTGTGCTTTGATATTATGGTTGTTAATGTCCTTTAGCTCTCTGTGGAAGTGACCTAAAATAATTCTGGTCCCTTTTAATGACTATGACTTCATCAAGCTATTGTGCTCTCTAGAAATTACAACTATGAACCTCAAAGGGACAACTCTGAAAAGAGTGCTTTTTCCTGCAACCAGTCACGAGTTTCAATGGCGAGGAGATGAAAAGTGCAAAACGCCTGATATGATTCATCTTCCCTCCAGTTAACAAAGGATAGGAGAGAAAAGGGAAAAGAAAATAGAGAAACAAAAAAAAAAATTATAATCTGTGTACGGAGAAAGTGATTTGCTTTCTTCTCATTTTTCAAAGCATTATCACAGTTGCAGACTCTACTATTTGAACTGAGATAAAATAACAAAATGCAGAGCCTATTTAGTTAAATGGATTGTAATTTTCATATCCAATCTCAGTAGTAGAGAACAAAATTTTATCAAGATAGTTTTTATAAGATTAATCCTACACTTCAATTGCAGTAAGCCTAACCTACGTACAGGTTGTTTAAAGTTTTCTCTCTTTAATCTGGGCCAAACAATGTCTGCTGCTTACCATTTAAATGCTTGCTTATTTGGTAAAAAAGTCTTTATCTTAGCTAACTTCATGCTGAACTTTTATCCTCAGTACAGAGTGGATATACTGTTTCCATGTAAATACTCTATCAAGGTATCAATAAAGAGAATGCAAGTGCGCTCATGCCAGGTCATGCAGATTTTCCTCTCAGAGTTCTGAAAGCCTGATGCAGAGCAGCTTGTATAAACTATACAAAGTGTGTCAGAACTGCAGGTGGATATTAATAAAAGGCTGCAAAAATTCTAAGATGCCACTGTGCCAGAACTTACTGCTGAATTCTGAATCCCTTTAGCAGATGATGCATAATAAAAGCACAGACTTGATTGGAAACAGCAGCTCTGCACTGTGGCTGGCAACATGCACCCTGATTTTGTTGCGCTGTCTGGTTTCTCCTAAAGCTTCTTTAAGCAAAGGATGCAGATATTGGTCTAGAAATCTGAACTGGCCTGCTCAATATATATTTTTTTCCATCTTTGGCTGTCATTAAAGTTGTACATACAATGAGTATGAGTGGGAGAGTTTGCTCTGCATTTGAAGGGTGGAGTATTTGCTCTTGTTCCTTTGTTGGGTTCATAGTGCTCACTCAACCGTGGTACAGACAAGGGGAGGAGAACACATGCATTTTTTGTAGGCAGCGTCCGTGCACAACTGAATTTGCTGTTCCCTCTAGTAATTTCTCTTTTTTTCTTCAGTGTACTAATAGCACCAACATGTTCACATTTATGTATTGCATTTTAAATTACTATAGTAGAGTCATAGAATAGCTTGGGTTGGAAGGGATCTTCAGAAGTCATATAGTTCAACCACCCTTCAGTGATCATTTGATGGCTTTTACATTGTAATATGGAGTTCACGCAGATGTACCCAAGATCTCTGTGTCTTATTAATAGAATTGTCCATTTGTATATATTGTGTTCTTTATTCATTCTAAGGGTAAACTAAGAGAGCGTTTGAAGTAAACTAGGTTTGCACAGAATGCAGTGGCAATGCTAGAATGGTTCTAAACTTTTTCCAGTAAGAAAGGCAAAAAGTGTGAATTATTTAGAAGGCTGGATTCATTATTTGTGACATTACTCTGGATTGGTAAGGATGTATGCTTAATTAAAAAAACAAACAAACAAAAAAAAGCTTCTCAATATGAAGGGTAAGATTCTGAAACATTTTCCTGATGAAAAATGTTTTAATTCTAATCTAGTGTCTTTCAAGTTAATAGGCTTACACAGTGAAATGTAGTTGAAAGTGAGTAAGGATATGAAAATCTACTCTTCCTTGCTGTAAAGTGTGAATCTCTTTAACATGTAATCTTCATGGGCTCTGTATAACTTCCTGGAATACAAAAAAAATAGCTGAAAAAAACAAACACCGAAAAACCCCACACAACCCCACCCCCCCAAAAAAAAAAAAAACAAAAAAAAAAAAAAATCAAAAACACAAAAAACAAACAAACAAAAAAAAAACACCTTTGACATTTTGCATTAGTTTTAAATGTAGTCTCTTTAAAGCAAACAGAAACCCAAAACCTGAAAACACAACTCTAGGAGATCAGCATTTGAGTTTTGAGAAGGTACATTTGAGATCCAAAGGTGCCATCTACCAGTATAAGTGAATGTGCATAACACTTAGGAAATGCTGTGAGACAGCCTTTCTTTCAGTAGCACCCACTTCAAGATGGTGCCTTAAGGCTGTCATGCTTATTTAATGCTACTCAGACTTTTGTGATCTGGAAATTAAGCTAGAGTTCTTGTAAAGAACAGATTTCATTGTGATGACTCTTCTGGTTTTGCTTTGCTAGAAGAATAACACCTCTTGCAGGATTTTTAAAGTGCTTTCCCATGTTTACCTCAGAATAGTGTGGTGAAGTAGTAATCAATGTTTGCTTTGTTCTTTTCCAGACATTAAAATAGGTCAAATAATTTTTTTTAATTAGTAGTTTTTAAAGTCACATTTAATCTTTATGTAATGGAATCCATGAGAAATTCTGAATTAATGTTAGAAATCCTAAGTTGAAGGACTTCTATGTTTCATTGAAACTCTTCTAAGTTGTCCAGGCAATATATATATATATGTATTGCTTGCTTGTTTTGAGAGCTCAGATACTAAAAAAGAGAGTATATACTGGAAAAGATTCAGAGTAATCACGGCTTCGTGCTCATTTAGCTGAGAACTGTTAATCAGACTGTAACAAAGCAATTTATAAAAATCATTAACAGAAAAAGGCTGAATTCATCAACTGGATAATTCCTGCATGATATTCTCCATGACCTCTTGTTATATTTTAGTTTTCTTGTCAGCTCTATTTAAATATATATATACACACATTTTTTTTTTTAAATCAAAACAACCCAAAGCAAAACCACAAACCAAACTTGCTTATAAAACTGTATGTAGTCTTTCAAGTCTGCTTGCATTGAAGAAATTAATCTAAAGCACCAACAGAACTTGCCACAAGCTTGTGTGAATGGTTGTATAATGTGGCATCCAGGAAGGTGTCCTGCTTATTTCTACTAAGAGATGTGCCATGTTTGTTTGTAGTGTGAGAACAGTAAGGTTTGCAGACCAGAGCCTCTGCACAAGACAGTGTAATATTGCTTTGTATTCCGTACATGTCTAAACTGCAAAGTGTTAGCTCTTTCTTAAGTCAGTGAAGGTTTGCTTACTGCAATGGGCAGCAGACCAACTGCTTTGTTTTTAATTCAACTCCAAACATTTGTGTACGAAAATTAAGAGCTTTAAGGTGTCTTAATAAATTCCAAGTAGCTCAGTGTTCAGTATGCCATTTGGAAGAACCCCCTTGAAAAAAAAAAAAAGCAAAAAGGATAGTCAGAGCTGTGATATAACTGATATAGGAGGAGTAAACAGCTTAGGAATTGAGTTTGGAAAGGATGTGTTTAAGAAGCAGTGTGATAGGAGTAGGGTAGACTACAGATGCCACAGAAGTTATGACAAGGAGGACATGGTTTTCTTTTTTTTTTACCATTTTAGAAAATACCTGTTTTACTCAGTGAAATTTTGCACAATGTTTGATGGTCACTCAGTATTTAAGCAAAAACTGTCTTGTATTCTCTTAATTCAGAACTGGTGCTATGGCAACATTTAGACTTTGAGAAACTAAAAACCAAGACATGCAGTACTCAATACAACCCTTACTGTATTTGTATACATATATAGCTGGATGAAGGAGTATTTATCAAAATTCTAGCTGATAGAATCACAAAAGAAAGTTGTGGGAAGGGCATTCGGAATCCAAATTGCAGATTGTTCTAGGGTCTTCTTCCTATTTTTCTGTCTGTTTATTCCTGCAATCAAAATTTTTCATGCCCCTCACCAATTTGCTATTTACAGAGATTCTATTCCCTTCCTCTCTCTCTCTCCCCCTGCCCCCCTTTGGTAATGCAACCTCTGTAGCATAGGATTAAGTTTCAAAATGGGAAGAGTTCAATTAGTAAAACTATCCTTATTCATGATTTGCCAAATTATTTTTTTTTTTGCCTTAAAATTCTACTGTAAAATATCACTGACCTTATATCGTTTACATGGGTGAGACTTGAAGGCATCATTTGACATTCAATTGGACTGTGTGTTTAGGAACACATTTCCTGTAATGCGCTTAACAAGCTTGAAATGCAGTTTCACTGAGACACCGTTGGGACTTCATGAAGAGTAACAGTGATATCTGAAAGCAGATCTGTTAATTTCTGTGTGCAACTGAGGTGAAATTAAAATGCAAAGCAATTTAAAAGTGCTTGGTATTGTAAAGTTTTCTTTTCAGTTTTAAGCATTTTGATATGCACACATTTGTTCTCAGCAGTGCAGTAGAGCTTTAATTGCTTTGATAAAAAAAACTGCAATCAAAGTTTGGTTTCACTGCAGCTGAGTTTAAAAACAGTGGATAGAGGATGTTTATGCATCTTTACCTGATTCCATATAAGCTTTATTCATTTTTAATGCCAGTTTTTCCCAATGCTTTCATGCATGAAAATCTCAGGGTTCTTTCATTGATGCTGTCTTCTGTAACAGCAGTGTACCCTTGTATTGCAAGAGGGTTTCTCAGTAAAGTGAACATTATGGTATGATATACAAGAGCCCTATGATAATTATTTAACATCTCTATTGCACTATTGATTAGGAGTTAACTAGGTCAGGCCCTATTTTACTAGGCACTATAGAAGCATATAGAACATGACAGCCCTTGCTTCAAAGAGCCTGTACGTTCAGCTTGTGAGTGTGGATCTATGTTATCAAGAGGGATGAATAGGAAAGGGTTGAGTTGTAAAAAAGGAGCAAGGTGAGAGTTTCAGGAATTGTGTCAATCCTGTTCACATAATATTTTTGTACCTTGCAGGAGAAAACGCTATGAATGAAGAAATTGGAAAGATAAGGGAAGGAAAAAAACTGTAAAAGGAAATTTGAATGTTATGGCAGAATGACCCTGGGAATAAGAGACTTCTGAGAAGGGCTAGAGATATTGAGAATAAATAAATAACCACTGAGTGAAAAATATGATTAAGAATTTTGTCCAACTGTTCTCCTAATATTTAGAGCGATTTAAGGCAGGACCACTCTGTTAAGACACACTGTATGCAAACCACTGTATGTGGTCGGTTACCATTTCTTTTTATAAAATGTGAATTGATTTATGTTACTTGCAGTGCTGCAGCCTAGCACTTACAAACAAACCAAATCCACTAATGTAAAGAACAGTAAACGGTTTTACTTCTTAACCTTTCAATATACCTTTATTTTCTGTTCTGTAATTCCTTTCACAAGCTTTCTGATTAAGAAAGTCAGGTACTTTATACTAATTTCATTTCTCTATTGCTGTTATTTGGCAATTAGTGTCCGGAAAAGTCTGTCCTTTTTGAATTTATTCATGTATCAACAGCTTTCTTCATTGGAATTATGCTTGTTAACGAATTCTTTCCTTCAATTTTAAGGTATGTAAATGTTTTCTCTATAGAAGTTTCAGGAATTTGGATCTATGAAGCCTTTTTTTGTTGTTGTTGTTGTTTTTTTTTCTGTTTTGTTTGGTTTTTTTATTGATTTTTTTTTGGGGGGGTTGGGTTTTTTAGTGGTTTGGTTTTGTTTTGTTTTTTGGTATGATACCATCATAAGGCTGTTTGCAGCATTTTAGTTCACAAAAAGTACATCTTCACTCAGACAACAGAACATTTCTAGTGAATGTCTAATAGTTTTATATTCCAGGCATGTCACCCATATTAAATTAACTTTGGTTCAGATAGTTTGCAGTGGTTCAGTGTGAAAGTAAAAGCTTATAAAGGGGCATTGGCGGGAAAGTTTTGTGCTAATCAGTGTTGTTACTATGCTGGTTTAGAAACTAAGCAGATAAAAATAAAAATTTTTAATAAATGAATAATAAATAAAACAACACAGTGCAGAAGCAGGTTCCCTGCTGGTTGTTTAAATCCCATGTGAAGTTCTGGTAGAACCTTGTCCTAGTTAATTGAAAAATGAAAAAATTAAAAAAAATTAAGAACAAACCCGCATTCTTCATTCCCTTTTAATACCCTTTAATTTGACTGTGGGATTTCTTTGAATTAATATATTCCATCAGTTTTTTTAACTCTTTCTATTTTATGATGTAATTTGTTATATAAATTTCCAAAATGGCAAATTCGAGATTATGCCTTACAATGAATATAGTTTCTTCTTTGAATATAGAATCTTGTGCATTCAGCTACTTTGATCTGACTCCACGGTTTGCAGATATCTAGGTTTGTAAGAGACAAAATGTTTTCTTAGGAAAAAAATCCTGGAAATACATAAATATCAAAATGATGAGTAAAAATGTTCTAGAAGGATGTTATTAGGCAAAGAACATCGCATCTGTTGTTTTGTTTGTGTTGGTTTATTTTCCCCTTATAGTTTAAAAGGAGGCAAGGTTCATGATTCATATGCTCTTAATTAAGTTGTTTTGTAAAATGTGCTGTCAAAATGAAAGGAGGTATTCTATAACTCTAGTGTCCTTAAATAGGAAAACAGATTTTCATTGTAATTAACAAAGAATCATGTTTTGTCTAACTGAAAGTGATACTGAATTAGATTAGTATTTTACTGAATATAGAGACTTAGGGCTACAAGGATGCTTAAACTAGAATTTTGCTGTGTATAGGGGCTATAGAGACTGTATAGAGGTTATAGAGGTAAGGAAGGCAAGCAGCAAGAGAACCAGATTTCTTCTCTCAAACCAGTATAGGCCTTCCTTCTGTTGATAAAGCCTGAGAAATAGGTAAATGGCTGTGAAAGAAAACAACTCGAGGAGCCTCTTGTGGTCATAAATTAGACCAAACAAGGACATGTAGTTAATTGGAAAGACTAAAAAAAGCATTCCATTGTCTTTAACTAGCAGATTTCCATAAAATGATAAAATGAGTAGGGGTATTTCTCCCCAAACAACCATCACAACTCCTAGAGACCACTCCTCAAAATTCACAGCACCTTATCTATGCAAATCACCATACATGAGTAGTGAGAATTGGGTGACCATTTTGTGGAATTATAATGAATGTGTATGTAATGAAGATGCATAGCTGTAAACTGTCTTTTCTCAGTGTGCCTTACAGGTGGAGTGATTCCCCGTGCAGCCAGTACCGTAATAAAGTAATGTCAGCTTTCTAACCTGCCATTATGGTTAGAGAGTTTATTTCCCAGATTTCGGTGACAAAGTTATGTTGTTTTTTCCAGAAATCAGTCAGTAATTGAGAAATATCTTTAGGCAGAGACATTTCTGAATAGCATGCAGAACGTATGGTTTATACATTTGCCTCTGACTTTCTACTGCATAAAAAGTAAAAACAAAGGTCAGATATTTTCAGAATTACTCATACTACTGTTTATCTGCCTTTATCTCTTTCGTATGTGTTATGTATGTAAGAGTCATACGATGCTGTGTCTTAGGAATGAGATGGATCACTAGTAATGTCTCTATTTGCTTACAGATTTTCAATTGAAGGCATAGATTTTTAGATATATGAGAGATCTGACCTAGTTTCTGAGGGGCTTGCAGAGGGCAAATGTCTCAAATAATATTAAAGGAGGGGCAGCATGGTGTTGAAATAAACACAGATGTTGAGATGTAGTTCTTTTTATATACTTGGAGAGATTTTAGAATTTAAAAAATTTCCTGGCTGCATTAAAAGAATGGACCTATATATTTCTTTATCAAAATGTATCAAAAAAATCAAATAAACAAATTTAATCTATTAGGGGTGTATGTGAAGCCAAGCCATTTTTTCTCATCTTTCAGTCTCATTGCCACATTTGCTTTGTGGATTTTAACTCAGGGGGTTTTAGAGCATTGTTAAAATATTCACTATGTTGTGATTGGTATTCCTAATGCTGCTATATCATTGTGCATGATGTTTAATATGTCCTATGTACGTACCTGCATCTGTACATTGTCTTTCTAAAGAGCTACCTTGATTATGGTTAACGAGAAAAATGAATTTTGGTGTTCAACATGATGACCACGGGCATTTACATTTTATGCCCGTATTTTATGACCTTAACCATGTTCCAGGTAGCTCAGGTGCTGAGCTTGTGGTCAAAAAATAGCTTCTACCTATAGGTAACATTATTTATCTGCTTCAGCCAGGCAAAAGCTATTCTCTATGCACTAGTGAAAATATACATGCTGTTTTCAATGTAGAAACAAGTTATTTAAGAGTGTCTTCACAGACAGTGCAGATGAAGTCTAAACTTGAGTATCTGCATGGGAAACAACTGATGATATTCTGATCTTTGAATGAAACCATGTCTGAGCTGAACAGATGTTTCAGATATGCTTACTGACTATCCCACAGACTTTAAATATTTGCCAATCTTGCTTGGAAGACATTTCATTCAACATAAATGTAAATAAAAGCAGGCTTTTAGAGACTCATCTGTAGATGCAGATATCTGATAAGATGTTTTGGAGAAACAGATCACTTATGGGTGTTACTTTAATTAAGTAGAGACAATAATGACTAGTTAATGGGCAATTCATTAGCTGAAATAGGATGAAATTGGTCACATGATTTACTGTGAACCATTTGCTAAGCTTTAAAAACAGACTGAATTTAAAAGTTATTACGTTGCTACCACTCATAACATATTCTAGTTACTAAAATAGTTACTTCATGAAAATTTACCAATTTAGATCTAAGTCAGTCAGTCAGTTCAGATGTATATGACTCCAAACACTGATGATGATGATCTATCTGTATCTGTCTACTTACAACAGCATGAATTCAAATCTAACATGTACGTTAAAATTTAATTTTGTTATTTGACCAGGTGAACACAATTCAATCACTTTGGGATTTTTAGAGCACTAAGAGCAGGAAAGAGCTTATTTGTTTCCTTACAAAAAAAAAAAAAATGCAGTTGCTTAAATTTCATTGCAATATAAAAAAAAACTTAACACTTCATTTAGATGAAAACTTCCTCATGACTGTGAGAAAAAATGAGAGTACAGAATTATTCAGTAAATTCATTTCCTTGTCAAATCACACTTGGCTTTCTGTGCATTCTTTTAAAACTTTCATACCAGCTTGGGCAAACTTTTTATCTCCCTGATCAACACTTACACTGAGACTACTTTGCATCCCAGTGCCAATATAAAGTAGGTCTGAAACTGTGCATAAATTATTTTACTGCAACAGAAATGATGCAGAGTGTCATTATTTTTAAAATGAGAATTAGATTCTTCTCTCCCTCTGCCATTACATTGATGTTTTGATATTACCAGAAAGAAAACCAAGAAAAATATGCTCATTCCTAGCATATTTTTC
The DNA here is from genome assembly GCA_032466535.1 of Forpus xanthops. Lineage (NCBI taxonomy): Eukaryota > Metazoa > Chordata > Aves > Psittaciformes > Psittacidae > Forpus > Forpus xanthops. The sequence goes on from JASSUY010044170.1 coordinate 11,667, forward strand.
AGGTTTAAAAAATATACTGAAAACTTCCGTAAAATCTTAATATTTTATCTTTGTTGCTTCTTCATTCAAAATGTGAAAATAATGTTTCAGTAACTTTAACTGTTATGCCTTCTGATCTCCAAAATATTATCGTATTCATAGTTCATGGTGTTTTCAGTGCATCTGCTAAATTTTGTGATTTTTCTTCCCCTGCTGAACATGTATTTCTTTTGTAGTGATATTTTATATTGTGGTGTTTCTCATTTACTGAGACTGAAATTATTCTCACTTTTTCTTATTTCTTTTTTTCCTTCTGTTACTGAGCAGTCGCTTAGCATTCTCTTAAAGCAGTGGGGCACAATTCTCAGAAGGAAAAGTATATTCAAGGGAATGTTTTGTATTCTGTTAACTTAGTCAGGACTACTTTGAATAACTTGGGAATAGGCATGTATTCAGGCATTTAAGGAAATCAAGGTTTGAGCCATTTGCCATCCAGTCTCATTTGGGGGGCTGATCTATTTCCAGTGACAACTGCTGCAGGGATGATGGCAATAACATCTGCAGCATCACCAAAGGTTTTAAATCTTCACATTCAGAGTTCTGAAATAATCTTACAGATGTCTTTACCTCATTACGTGGCTACTGGGGGATTGTCTCATCTGGTGTGCTTTTCAGCCGTGTGTACCTTTAACAAGCAATCTGGTATTAGCCTTCTGCTTCTGCCACTGGAAAGCACAGAACTGCTGTATATCACTGGTAGTGTTAATTACACTGCTGTGCTAGGCATCATTAAAGCTCAGAATGCTGAAAGGCATATCAGGAGGATTCATTTTTACTTAAGTGAATCTGTATTAAGCAACTCAAGAAAACAGTTGCAAGTAATAACCAGTTTTCTTTTTTCCCCACAACCAGTGATTCAAGATGAAAGGTGTTTACTTCAAACCTCCTGGTTGGACTAAACTTAATTTAGGAAAAACTTTCTTAATTTTTTAAAACTTGTTACTTTGTTATGCTAAGAAGCTTCTAGAGATAATAGCATGTTACATAGCTCAAAAGCTGAAGAATTTCCTTTCATTTCAACCCCAGAAGACCTAGATCATTCAAAGAGAGGAGACACAAGACCTGGACATACATACAACAGTGATTTGACATCTGTGATAACATGCCTGAGTGAAAGATTTGTCAGTTACAGGGCACTTCCACTCTAGGAAGTGCCACTCGTATCAGACTCTTGAGAACACAAACTGTGAGATGCCCTAATGTCCTTTTCTCCTCTGCTTTGCCATTGTATATTATCATGGGCTTGTGCTGAATGAGCATTTACTGTACATGTTTGGACATGCCTCTGTCTCACCTTTTCCTGTTTTTCCTTCTTTGCCCCTTCCTCTGCCTTCTCCAGACAGAAATGACTCTGAGGGCACTGTGAGTTTCAAGTCTTAAGGATACTTTTAAACTCTTAACTTTGGTTCAATTCAGAGATGAAATTTTCTGAAGTAGATTCGTAAGAGACTTCTCTTTAGAGTCAGAATACGTAGGCCCGTGCTAGATCTTGTATGCTTCGTACATAGAGATGGTTTATAGCTTTGCTGTGCCTCAGCAACTTTCTAGATTAGAAAATGTGAAATTCCCTGTATTGTGAATAGAAGGAAGCAGGACATTTGAGGGAAAACAATCTAGAAAACTGAAGGATGTCTAAGGATGTCTGTTTGTTTTATTATTATTTATTTTTATTTTTTTTGTTTGCTTGGGATTTTTTTGTGTGTGTTTTTGGGGGGTTGGGTTTTTTTTTTTAAGTATCTGCTAGAAGATGGAGAAGGAAGAATAAACTTTTTGCAGCACAGGATTTTTTTTTTCTCTCTGGAAAATTCAGTGCTTGGTATAATTTATATGCCAGGCTATTCCCAACTACAGTCAGAACATTTTATTATGTTGAAGTGAACAAGGCAAAATTCTCTTTTTAACAGAGTCTGTGCTTTGGGAAGAAGAATTTTGCCCCCAATGCATATTAATTACATTAAATAGAATACTATAAGCAAAAAAGAACAGCATGAATCCAATTAAATGACAAAAGAAAAAGCTTTGTGGTGAAAATCCAACAGAATTTCTTTATTTAATGAGAATAAGCCAAGTTGTAAATACCATGGTCAAAAGGAACTATTCAGTTCTGTTTTAAACTTCAGTGTTTAACACCTTGGAGCAGTTACTGTTTTGTGACTATATTATCTTTGGAACTGACAGTAACATGCTCATGTGGACTTCGTAAATTGAAATAATAGCATTACAGGCCTGCTGTTTCATCTTATCACTTTTACCAGCCTCCTTGATCAGCAAATTTAGCTGCAATATTTTATGTAAAAATTATGCCAGCATGTGCTTTACATCTAAGAGTATTCTAAAAGTGAAGTGAGAGTTGTTAAAAAAAATATTTTAATACTTGATTGGGGATTTAGGGTGTTTCTCTAAGTTTTCTAAAAAGGTATACATGTTCTTGATCATTGCCAGCCAAATGGGTATTATTTACCAAACTAGAAGAGTGGTGTCAAAATATGTCTTGATAGCCCTTGTTCTTTAAAATGATATATATAGGCAAATTTGCATCAGTTTGTTTTTTTCCTTTTATTTTCCATAATGAAATAAGAAATATTCTAAGGTTACATACATTTTTGATTCAACAATAAACACTGTTATTTCATTATAGAACCTGTGTTCTTTTAAAATGAAAAATTTAAAAATTGGACCAAAGAATCAGAACGTATTCACAGACCTTCAGCTGTTAACACTTTTATATTTGCATTTTTTAAAAAACAAAAAGTAGTAACTGAATTTTATTTAAAATTAGTGGCTAATGATGGAATTTTATTATTTTAGGGAATAAAGTAGACCAAAATAAAGTAGAGAATAAAATACAACCTAAACCAACTCGTATACTATAAATGCATGTAATCTCACATTCATGTGAATAAAAAGGACTTGCTACATGATTTTTTTGGATCAAAATTCAGGAGGGGAGGAAAAAGGAAAAGCAAAAGCTTGGAGGCAGTCACTTCAAATTAACTATCCCTGTAATTTTAATTGCAGCAAGTTTTTCAGAAGCAAGCATTTGTTATTGCCTGAATGTGTACTAGAGTATCCTGGGACTGCATTATTATGGCATCTGGTACCTTTAGAATGTGTAACAGAATTACATGAGAGTTGCTTAACTAGTTCTTATGTATGTAGGCCGAAAGATTTTTGTTACACATTTTCTATTTTTAATCGGAATTTTGCATTTATAGCAACTAAAATCTTGTCCCAAAAGTATATTGCCTATTGAGTTGTGGTGTGTTTTTTTTTTTTTTTTTGTTTTTTTTTTTTTTTTAAACACCAAAAATTATATTGCTAGGGTTGGCAATCTTACTGAAATGCAGATCACTAATTACAAAATTGTTAGGTGAAATGGATGATATCTTATGGTTCTGTAGCATTCATGCTTTACGACTATCTATGATTAATGTTCAATTTTACAAAATATGGGTTCTCCTGACAGGAGAATTTTAGAAAGGGGTATATATTGAGATGCATTGGGGCAGTTTTTTTATGTATTCTGTTAACATTTTGTGTTTACCTCTGAGAAAATTGCCCTGAGAAATTAAACAAGTGAAGTCTGAGTGTTCCCTATTTAGCAGAGCAAATTAAAGGAACTGCTATTTTCTCCCTTTACTTTTTGACAAATTAGACATAGTTCAATGATACGTATGCCTATATACTCATTTACAGTATGCTGTGCTCATTAATTTATATTGATCTTAATCTGGAGAGTAATATTTTTTAATCATAGGAAGGAGGTGTGGAGTGGCAGCATAGAATCATAGAATCATAGAGTTGGAAAGGACTTTAAGATCATCTAGTTCCAACCCCCCTGCCAGGGGCAGGGACACCTCACACTAAACCATGGCACCCAAGGCTCTGTCCAACCCAGTCTTGAACACCGCCAATGATGGAGCATTCACAGCTTCCCTTTGCAACACATTCCAGTGCCTCACCACCCTTGCAGTAAAGAATTTCTTCCTCAGATCCAATCTAAACTTCCCCTGTTTAAATTTGAACCCTTTTTTGTCCTCTCAGTCCAGTCCCTGGTGAAGAGTCCCTCCCCAGCATCCCTATAGGATCCCCTATAGACCTAGGAGGTCTCCACATAGCCTTCTCTTCTCCAGGCTGAACAGCCCCAACTCTCTCATCTTATCTTCATAGGGGAGGTGTTCCAGTTCCCTAATCATCCCTGTGGCCCTCCTCTGGGCTTGTTCCAACAGTTCCATGTCCTTTTTATGTTTTGAACACCAGAACTGCATACAATACTCCCAAGTGAGGTCTCACGAGAGCAGAAGTCAGACGTTGTATGTCTTTAAGAAGCTGTACTTCTTGTAATACCTTGTAATGAAATATTATACATAAAAAATGCTTAAGAATGAAAGCCAAGGTCAATAATTCTTGATATTTACATGACATTTGCAGTTATTGCATAGTTCGCTAGGTTTGTGTATAAAGTTGTTCCCTCAGCCTAAATCTGACTTTTAATTTAGGTGGTGTGCCCTTAGATTATACGCTTGAAGAGCGTGACTTCCACAAATGCCTTACAACCAAACAGCTACACTAACAGAGTTGCTTATATTCCAAATGCTCTCATGGTAAACTAATGTTTACAGTAACAGTGCATAAGACCTGGTCTAGATTATTAATATTAAATATTAATTAAAGTCTTAGTTAATTGAAATTTCTACTATTTAATGGTTACTAGTTGCTTAAATGACTCAAAGATTCTTATAACAAAGCACCAGCTCTTAAAGTTTCCGAATATTGGAAGACCAGCATATGTAAATTGCATCCTATTCTCTCCAATGGAGAAATATCTGAGTTTATCAATCACCTTATTATTGTCAGAGTTTTGTACTCTTACTTTTTCAAAAGGTTATATGTCAAGGAGACAGAATGTATTTTGTTATATTGAATTGGGCATTTTTAAAGAGCATAAAGTTGAAGGAGCTGAAATACTAAAGTCTTGCATGATGAGTAGCCATTTTTCAAGTTCGAGTAGCTAGAAAATAACAGAGGTAACTGATGCATTGCTTTTTCAATTTCTTATGATTACAAGTTTAAGTTTGAGAGGTCAACATTATCAGAAATTGGTGAGTTATTTTTTTGCCCTGCCTTACTTACGCAAGGTGAGATCCTAGCACTGGTGGAATCTGACAAAACTACTGTTGCCTTCTGTTTGGATGGCATTTTCATGTAGAATCATAGAATAGTTAGGGTTGGAAAGGACCTTAAGATCATCTTGTTCCAACTCCCCTGCCATGGGCAGGGGCACCTCCCACTAAACCATGCCACCCAAGGCTATGTCCAACCTGGCCTTGAACACTGCCAGTGATGGAGCATTCACAA
>JASSUY010044174.1:0-23967 GCA_032466535.1 Forpus xanthops
AGCGGTTTGTGTTATACCTTAGTTACTAAACTGTTCTTATCTCAACCTGTGGGAGTTGCATTCTTTCAATTCTCCTCTTCATTCCCCCAGGAGCTGGGGGGAAGAAAGAGGGGAGAGTGAGTGAGCCAACTGAGTTAGTTATAGTGACTTAAACCTCGACATGGGGCCAGACTCTTCTTCATGGTGCCAGGTGATATGATGAGAGGTAATGGGCATGAACTAAAACAACCTGAACATGAGAAAGAATTTAAATGTGAGGGTGAGTGAGCACTGGAATAGGTTGCCTAGTGAGGTTATTGAGTTTCCTTCCCTGGAGATATTCAAAGAGCCTTCTGGATGCAGTCCTGAGCAATGTGCTCTAGATGACCCTGCCTGAGCAGGAAGGTTGGACTAGATGACCTGTGGTGGTCCCTTCCAGCCTCAACCATTCTGTGATTCTGGTACCTTGTCTTCTGTTTGCCAGTAAAATAAGATAAAAAAAAACCAAATCCTCATAACTTATGAATCTACTATCTCAGAATTCTTCAGTGTGTGATTTGGACAAAAGTTTTTTAAGTTAAGCTTATACATAAGCTATGGGTTTTTTTCCTCCTGCATGTTCAATATTTGCAATTCACAGTTCACATATGCCGACACTAAAGATGCATAGGAATGTTCTGCACCTGGATATTCTTTCTCCATAACTCCAACAGCTGCACACATTCTTTGTCATGTGCAGCCACTTACGTGAATGTTTGTGATAGTTTCTATAATCATTTTTTGAGAATGAGCACCAAATGAAAAATAGATGTAACCACCACTTATTTAGTGAAATGAGTACATATTTTGCATAATTTCACTAGGTCTTAATGGAGCTAGGCTAAGTTAACTTGGGACACACACATAGGATAAAGCAAGTCTGCCATGAAGTTGAGAATTACTAATATTCAGTCATATGAAAAGTAAAATTAAGAGTGGGACTCCCCATGCCTTAAAATATAGGCATGTATAGTGTAACCGGTTATAAATGAAGAAACTCTTCTAAACTTCAGTAACGGATCATGGAAATAAACAACCCTTTAAAAACATGATTTACGTCACCCTAAAGCAAATGTCTAATGTAGGTCATAAAAATAGAGCCCTCAATAATACTGATTTTTCTCCATTGACTACAGAAACCATGTCAGAGACAGCCAATAGAAATTTTGTCAATACAAACTATGGAGACCAGAATGATTAATTTGGCCAAATTTAGGAATATACAGTAGCATGAGACAAATCACTCTGCTCTCCACAGCCTGTATTGACTACATTTCCATTGGTTGTAATGGGAGCTTAGATGGCTGACTTCCATACAGCTTCTGTAGTCAAGTCACTGGACACATACATAACCACTCATTTGTAAACGTGAAGTGAGGTGTGACAAACCTCACTTAAATGACACCCATAACACTATACAGTGCCAATTTTAGTGTCAGTGTGCCCTATCACCTGCTCTTTCACACTTAAATGGAAGGCAGAAAAGAAACCTAACTGACACAGTAAGCACTTCAAAGGTTGGCAGTTCTGTTAACCAAGTCTATTTAAAGATGCAGTTGAAACCACAAGATGAAACTGAATAAAAAGCCCTCAAATGTCTATGCAAGTTTCTTAACTTCAATTTAGGGTTTTTTTAAGTCAACAACAGAAATTAGTGTCCAGTTTTCCTTTTTTTTCCTTTATGTTTTTGGTGTTTTTTTTTTTTTTTTCAGAAAAAGAAAGAGAAACAAACAACACAGCATACAAGTAGAATCTTATTCTCATTTCAGTCAACCAGCTTCTGAAAACACCAGGTATGTTTTCACATCTAGAGACATTCCTGCAATTGATATTTGAGAGCTGTGTTACAGCAAGGGGCTCTGAGCCAAGTTTCATTATATCTCTTCTTGGCTGCATTTCAAGTCATTCAGCAACCATTTTTCCGTTCTGCTCTTTCTTCCCCTCTTAATTTTGTTCTCAGGACCCACAGGGCCAACATTTTACAGTAATCCAACAGAACATGCAATGCAAGAAACATGAATCTGTGAAATCACTGCCCTCTCCCCTAATCTAACTGCATTGAGGTCAGAAGGGAGAACAGTCTCAAGAAATGTGGCATTTGTACAGTGACCCTTCCCATTTTCCCTTACAGTGAATCCAAGTTCAAATACCCTGATAAAAGAACTGTCATACTGGGTGAAGTCCAGTTTGTCCACAACCACTAGTTCCTACCGTAATGTCTTCATATTTACTCCAGGCAATACCAGTACAACTGGAATTACTAATTCTTGTTCCTATGAAGATCTCTACCTTTAGTGACACATCAATTTATGTCAGTGTTGCCATGTGGCACTGAATACCACAGGCTAACTGCATGTCAGTTACAAATGTGCATCTCCAGAGAGATGCTATTTAAATTAAACATACAGTTCTTAAGATTGAAGTATATTATACCAGCATGTATTTAATATATATTTAATAATATATAAACTAACTTTCATCACTGTCTGACCATTCCTATGCAATATACTGTTATGTGGTGACTACCAGCTAGTGACTTACTGGGACGCACACACTATACCGAGGTTGATGGGAATGCTGGATCCCTCTAATTGAAGGCAGACACATGATGTACACATATGCCTTACTGGATTCAGATTTCTGAATTGACAGGAATCCCTACCCAGGAAATTGTGGAAGGTTGTGGGGGCCAGGGCATGCTCTCCCACTGGCTTCTGTGGAAGAAGAGGAGGGAGTAAAGAAAGCAAAAAGGATGGGAGTACACATTTCCCAGCAGAAAAGACAGCCACGGGAGCACAGGCAAGCCCAAAGACTCACAGTATTTGATCTGCTCTGCTAATGGGGACTGGGCTTGTTTGCACTGCTTGGAAATAGGCAGTGCTACACAGAACATCGCTCACCTTTCATCAGTTCCTTCTCATGGAAAGAAGCCCAAAACCTCTGAATACCTGCTGAGGACTGTGTACTAAACAAGGTGACAGTATTTACTGCTTCTAATCTTCTTATAAACACCCAAAATTTCTAGGGCTTTCAAACAGTTGCTCTTCATCTACAGCCAATTTATTTTTCCACTTCTGATTTGCCATGGTTTTTTTTTCTTGGTTTTTTTATTTTTTTCTCTACGTAATATAAGATAACTACATTCACTAAAAGCAAGGAATTCTCATTCTAAGGTCCTTCATTTCGCACAGGTAGGAGGGAGACCAACATTTTCGCTCCATGAGAAAGCTAAGACAGGATACTACAGACTCTATAAAGCAAAACCTAAGGAGTTTTCCAGCAGCTTTGGTGAATATTTCTAGTACCAAAAAAAAAAAAAAAAAAAACCAAAAAAAACCCATAAATTTTAAGCCCCTAAGGAATTAATCACGATATCTTCCATCTGGAGATGTAATTATAAAATAATTTTATCTGATCAGCAGATTTTGTTAAAATACTATTTTTACTCACTCTTCGTATTCATAGAATCATAGAATAGTTAGGGTTGGAAAGGACCTTAAGATCATCTAGTTCCAAGCCCCCTGCCATGGGCAGGGACACCTCCCACTAAACCATGTCACCCAAGGCAGAATTCTGCCTAAACACACATCAGTCGCACTTTTGACCTGTTTCTACAAGGTGAATTTGCTTTGTAATATGAGTCTTTGCTGCTACCTCTCAAGTGTTTCCTCCCCTCTCTTACCCCACAGCCCCCTTTAGCAGCAGCTTATCTGCAACACTTTAAATTGGTAAATATTGCCATTGATTTCAGGGGACTGACCAGTAAGCACAGAGCTGCCTGACTTATTACCCATGCTAGGATCATGGCTTTCATGGGGTAAACCAAACATAACCTAGACAAACATTTAGCTCTTAACATATGAAAAAATATTCATTCACACCTGCAGGTGAATTTATGTCAGCTATATGCTGCTTTTTCTGAGTATGCTTTCTATGGAGTTCTGCTCTGGACTTCTACTGAAATCACTGTTTTTTGGAAAGCTGTCTCAAAGTTTGACACAATGTTGGCTGTGGAAACTGAATTCTATATTTGAATATGACATGAATATGCACTTTTATAAAGACAAATGCACATGCAAATGTAAAACAACTAACTTTAATTTTTACAAAGACTACATGTATATTCATTTTACCTATGAGCTGGACCACTAAGGAAGTAAAATTTTAGGCTATTTATAAGCATTGATTAATTTAAATGAGAAAACCTGAGAAGCTGCTTATTGGTACTCCGGATGCAAAATTAAGTGTTTCTTAGGAGTTACTGCATGTGGAGTACTTGCTCAGCCTGCCTAAATGTACTGGGCCCAGTTCTCAAGGGTAGAGTTTCCATTTGGTGCAGATGTAGCTTCAGTGGAACAAAAGCAAAGCAGTGAATCGGAATTACTGTAAATACTGCTACTCCAGTGTCCTCACAGCTCAAAACTCTCTACAAGATATTAGAGCCCTGAGGACATCAACGCCCTAATGTCCGCAATCAGCCTCACCTGAGACCTCTACCCACACCGCATGGTCCCAGGAGCTATATATAAGCTCTGCCAGGGACTATCAAACTCTGCCTGAACTGTGCTGTTGGAGAAGTGCTGGACCTTGTCTCTGCCCCATCATGGAGCCCCTTGATCTAGACTTCAGTGTGTAGACTGGCTTCTGGCCTTGGTCCTGTTGCTATGGGCCTGCCAATGACTGTAGAACCTGATCCTAACCCTGGCCTATGGCTTGGCTTCCCAGCTGGACCTCAGACCTGCCTCACTGCCATAGTATTGCCTATGACCTAGATTCTTTCTTGGATCTGGCCACAATCTCCAGGCTAGCCCTGCTCCCCTGCTGGGGTGTTGGGATGGGCCCTGGCTGGCGACTTTCCCAGGACACTCTGCTTTTTACAGCTCTGAAGAGATTCATCCAAGTACTTGGCTTGACACTGACAAAAATCCTGGCAAATAACTGATGCCTCATTCCTCTAGCTGTTTTACAAATTATACGACAAACTTCCACACACCACACCTTCTGGACATAAATATAAAAGCACACATAATGGATAGCAAACAAAATGAGGGTAAAGGCAGGAAGGTCACCTGTGAGCAAACTAGTGAGCGTGAGGAAGGCGCAGGGCTTGTGAGGGTGAATGAAGGGTGCTTCAAGGAGATAGGAAACAGTGACAGAGGAACCAAGGGAGAAAAAGGCATCCTGCCATAAACTCACAGGCACATACATCCCGGGTTGCTGTAGAACTAGATGAAGAGGGAAAGGACAAGTAACCTGCAGGCTACAAAAGCAAAGCAACATAAGCCTGTTATTTCTTCAGAGCCATTACACACCAAAAGTCAGTCCTTGTAGGCTGCTCTTATTTCAACTTGGATTAAGTATCATTTATCATTGTCTTAATACTGGACATTTTCTCCTATAATTATGGAAGTATTCATCATGGCTTTCCATATTTCTCTTAAAACCCTTATTGGACTTTTATTCCATGTTAAACTTAAGATGAAGAATGATTCATGAACTACTAGCATTCATACCCTGTGGTTGTGTAGTCTATAACCAAGAAGTCTATTTAAACTAAGCTCTTTTCTTCTATATTTAGTCTCATTCCGTCCTGCTCTGAACTGACCTCCCACTTCAAGAAAATCGATAACTGCTATTCATGCTGGACAGTGCTACATAACAGCAAATACAATCTGAATCTCATGGTGATGGCTTTCTGGTTGGGCAATCTGTTGTCAGAATGCAATTTACAAAATAATAAAATGCTCCCCTCTGCAATGAAATGATAAATATTTATGGTTCTGAAACAGCAAGAAGTGTTCATCAGTTCTGTGATACTGATCCTTTACTGAGTTAGAAAGAGCAGGTCCCTGATGATCTGTTAATGCATAAATGCGTGATGCACCTTTTCTTCAGCAGAGCCTTGTCATCAGAGTGTATGTTTAATTAAATGCCTCACTGAAACTCATAACAAAGGTTACAGAATCTTGTTTTCATCCTACAGCAACACAAGATACTAAATCATCCATATAGAGATATTGAAGTAAGCTGCAAATGCATGTGGAGAGAAAACATATTCACACACATCTCTTGGAACAGATGACAACAGCACTTCAAATTCTAACACCAGTCTTCTGCTATCTAGCTTTTTGGCATGCCTCAGAAAAGAATAAAATGCATCTAGCAGTTGCCGTTTATCTTAATATACTCTAGTTTGATTTAAAGCAATATTCAACTCCTGTTAACATTCCTAACAATTACAAATTAGAGACAAAAGGTGCACGTAAAATGGAATCAGAGGCCTGAAATTCACATTCTGAACTAGTGACAAAAATACTCAGTCTAGTGCCAAAGCACTAGACAGTGAAAACAAAATCTGAGCTGACTTAATCACTGAGGGTTTAACATATATAAGAAGAATTAAAACAAAACCAAACCAAACCAAACAAACAAAAAGCAAACTGAAACCTTGCTAAAAGATATTTGAGTTCAAGGTGTATTATATTTATTGAATATAAAACGAAGCCCTTGAAACTTCCTTTCATGTTACATAGACACTTAATTCATTTAAGACAGAAAATAAATGAACTCACAGCATCAGCAACATAGTGCTGTGACCTTACTATATTTTCTCTGAATTCCAGGTCCTGAGGCTGGGTGAGATACAATTGAAACACGATGCAATCAATTTTCAAGGAGAATCAATTTTAAGGGTCTCAAGGGAGAGTGGCACATTGCTTCAGCACAGTTCTCTGGCACTACCAGGAGCTCTCTGGTGGCTCAGGAGGGATGCAGCTAAGTGAAAGATGAAAGAACTGCTCCACACCTCCAGCTTTGTTAATGGAAATGCTGTGACTGTGCAGCAGTGGAGTTAAAGAGACTGTGAAAGGAAAGGGGAGAGAGGAAGGTGGCAGGTAAAGGAGAAAATGTCCTGTGGAATACAGCTGGGCAGAAGAGATTAAAACACAGTAAAAAACCAAATAACTCACCTCTCCTCACGATTCTGTCCCACACAAACACGTCCTCCATGTCGAGGTGTTGGATTGCTGCAGGAACGCTGACGAACTTGAAAGCCTATTCCACATGTGGTACTACAAGGTGACCAAGAAGTCCATGGCGTCCAGCCTCCATTTCTGGTAGAATAAAAAGCTCAGGCTCTGTCATCTGTTATACATAGCGAATGGCTGATTAGGTGTGACTGACAGCAGAATCTGGCTACTAATATTTCTGTAGAAGTAATTAATACGGCATAGTGTTCCATTTCTTAAAGAGTATTTGACTAAAATAAAGGTGCTCTGATCCTCCCATATTCCATGCTTTGTAATCAGCAACTGCTAAAATGACCCATTTATACAACAAGCAACGTACAAAGATATGAAGCTATTTAGTTGCTTTTGGTCACTTTATTCTGGGTAAATGCCATCTGCAAACTCCTGTACCACAGTCCTGAAGAGAAAAAATTAATTACATATTGTTCCAGTTATTATTTATGGGTCTTCTTTTTAGGGAGATTAAAATGTTTAAGTTTTGCTACCTGTTCTGAAAAGAAAAGTATTAAAGCCTGGAGAAAAGGAGACTGAGAGGAGACCTAATTGCTCTGTTAGAGCTACCTGAAAGAAGGTTGTAATGAGGTAGAGGTCAATCTCTTCTTCCCAGTTACAAGAGATAGGACAAGAGAAAACAGCCTCAAATTGTGTCAGTGGAGGTTTAGATTGGTTTTAGGAAAAATTTCTTCACTGAAAGCACTGGAATAGGCTGCCCAGGGAAGTGGTGGAATCACGGTCCCTAGAGGTATTTAAAAGTATCTAAAAGACATGTAGAAGTGGCACATACGACATGGTTTAGTAGAAGTGAACTTGGCCATGTTAGATTAACTGTTGGACTATATGATCTTTCCAACCTAAATGATTCTACGATTCTAAAGGTAAAAGAGTTGTAAGTGTCAAAAGTATTAGTTCACTATTTCAAAAGGATACTCTGAGAAGGTGCCAATGCCTTATTTGTAACACAACAAAAAGGTGACAGAATTTACATGCTGTACCTTGTGTTTCTGAACTTTTGGAAAGGACAATCCTGTCCCTTCACAGCATACCCTAGGGAAAATATACTAGACCAAACATCTCATATTCTGTCCTAAGCAAAAAAACGATGCACTTAGCAGTTCCCAAAACCTTTAATCACTAGCTTGCAGTTTCTGTATTGGTGGAAGACAAACAGAAATCAAAAAAATAAAACTAAATTATAATGAGTTCTTGAGGTTTCATCATAAAAGCAAAAGTTAAAATAGTGCACTGTTTGAGTTTGAAATCACTTTCTTTTAACAATGAAAACTAATTAAATTCAGTAATAAAAATTATATGATTATTCAAGTAATTTATCACAAATATTACCAGTTTAAATTTCACTCGTACTGACATCTCATTATTATAAGGGTTGATAACAGAGAAGAGAAGCTTTTGAAATAACCAGCTATGGCTGGTAACCCAGACAAAAAAATAATCTGTCAACACAATGCCTGACCCAAGAGGTAAAATGAATTAAGAATCTGGATCTCCATGAATTCTGGGAATCAATTACTAATATAGCAGTGTTAACAGGAGTAAGATTTTAAAATAGTATGCAATACTGCCAACAGTAATATGTGAATTGAGGCCCAAATCTTATTCCAAATTCCCTTCTAAACCCGACTGTCAATAGCTGTTTTACTGCTCAGTATCTCACAGCACACTTTTCTACCATTATCCTGATATATTATATTCTATATTGCTATGTTTTTAACAATTTCCCTAAAATTGACTATTTCCACTTACAGAGCTTGCAGTTATCTTGTGCAGAAGGATAATCAGTTTTATTCACTACCATGATGTGCTTCTGATGTTAAAAAAAAAAAAAAAGGCAGAGACAAAAAGCAGAAAGAATCATAGAAAATAAGCAGAACACACCATAAAATAAGTTTCATCTTGCAATTAAAGTAACATGAAGTCCTAATGCAGTTCAGAATATGTAGTGCCCTGAGTCTCTCTGAAATGATTTGTTCTTACTGCTTTTTCTGGGAGTGGTTACATGCCTGAGGAAGACAAAAGAGTGGCTACAGAGTGGCAGACAGACTGGTAATAGATCTAAATGTCAAGACACAATCTAAAGATAGAATGATAAACTTTGCCTGGGCCATAATGGGGGAATACAATGGTGACGTGGGACACCCCAAAAAGTGGAGAGCTCTGACTTTCAGGAGAAAAGTTTAATGATTTATAGAACCGAAAAAAAAAAAAAAAAATCAGACTTTGAGTATTGCCTAATGTGTTTGTTTTTTGTTTTTGTTTTTTTTTTCTTTTTTGTCTTTGCTTTTATTAAAATTAGCTGAGGACAGTATTGCTTGGTACACAGTATTAGAAATCACTGCATCTGGCTCATTCTCCCTCCACTAAGTCAGAGAGATACTAATGTCTCATTTACTGTGGCCATTACTATGAACTGTTTCACGCACAGAACAGGACCTGTGGGCTGCAAATCCAGTTTCAAAAGGTACTACTCTAATTAAATTAAAAACTTTTAAACCATGAATGATAGAATCTGAAATTGTTTTGTGTACCTGGAACAGTTGGCAATCTCCATGGTTGGTCCTTCACACAGCCAACCTCCACACTGAGGAGCAGGACTGTCACACAAGCGCGTCCTGCAAAGGCAAGAGCCAACACTGGCACCGTCATTGTGTGTGCAAGGTTTCCATTGTGACCATGTTCCAAAATGCCCATCCACTGTCAGATTCCTCATCTAGAAACAAACACAACAGAAATGCTTACCTGAGGCCTAACAGTTCCTTTACACAACCTCACAATCCTGGAGGTATACTCTTAAGCCATGAACAATAAAAGCCTCTACTAGAGGGATACTTCTTTCAGACAGCAAGCTCCCCTTATAAATTCTGTAGCTACGTAACTCCCACCACATCCGAACAATCCAGGCCACTGAATGCCACCACTATAGCAACAACAATAATCACAACTGCTTGTTTTGTTTCATAACCATGCTTACCCAAATGATTCAAATGAAAGTACAGTATAGCTTTCTTGATTATTGTCTGATGACAGCAATCCCTATTTCCTAATATTTATGGAAGATTAGGCAGCTGGATACTGACTTTAAACCAGCATGCACGATAATGTGTGGAAGCCCAAATACAGATCAAAAGAAAGAGGCATCATAGGATAAGGAAGAAATAGAGAGGAAATTCTTCACTGTGAGGGTGGTGAGACACTGGAACAGGTTGCCCAGGGAAGCTGTGGCTGCTCCATCTCTGTTCTACTGGAAGGTGTCCCTGCCCATTGCTGGGGCGGGAGGAGGGGGGATAGGAACTGTGTGATCCATAAGGTCCCTTCCAATCCAAACCATTCTGTGATTCTACAATAGTAGCAAAACTGGATGAAACAAATTCAAACCTCCATGATGAGTGTCTTCTTTTGACAATAGTTTTTTTTAAGCACATACCACACAACACCACTTCATTAAAGTGAAATGTGGTTTAAAATATTACTCTCCTAAAGCCTGTTTCAAAAAGCAGCACCTAACTGCTATGTGATGGGAAAGTTTTCCCTCACTGAAGTAAATTCTCAAAACTTTTGGCTGGAATGGTCAGACCATTCTCATCTTGACCGGAATGTTTTCATCATGCAGACATAACGCATGTTCATACGGGATCTTTACTATCCAGCTGAGAAAAAATATGCTTACAGAAATTGCAGCAGCCTCCACGGTTACCAGAACTTCTAAGGAGAACGTGTCTGGACATGGAGATTTCAGCTCTCTTAACAAAGACAGGCCTTAATATGATTAATTCTTTTAGCAAGGTGCTAATCTTGAAACATCTGTGATCATATATGGAAATGATGGCAAATTTTTCATTTAAATGCTAAACGATTTAACTTTTGATTATGATAGTTCTAAACATTCAGTCAAAGCTACAATACTGACAAGTGCAGGCTAAATAGCATTTAAAGTAACTTTTAGATAAAAATAAATACATATGAGTTGTAGTCGTGCACATTTTATCAAATGTGTAAGAATGTAACAATTCAACATTTTCTTAAATATTGAAATAGGAACTACAATTATAAATTGTCGTGAATGATCTGAAATGGTGTATCCCTTTGCTATTTTTAGTATTGTTTCAACAGTGGTGAGAATATACATTTCAGTAATAATTTTAAGATAAAAGAGATTCAATTACAGCACGAGATGTTTCCACTGCTAAGCTGGGTGCTAGTTGATTCTTTCCACTGTGGTAAAGGTTCCATAATTTCACTATTAATTACATTTCTTATGATTTATTTTTCACAGATACAGCTTCTCCACAGAACAGCTATGTGTATATCCTGCCAGCTACAACTGACATTAACATAATTCATCATTTCAAAATTCTGACTGCTGTTTATTGAAAATGTCTCCAACCTTCGCTCATGCAGAGTAGACAGTGCTGTTTTTCATAAAACAACAGGAAATACTTATTTTCTGTTAAGTGACAAGTGAACCCATTCTCTTATACTGCGAGTCTAACACACATGTAGTCCACAAACTAGTGATGTTATTTACCTAACCTAATAAATTTCAGAGATGTGAAAATTCTTTACCACTTCTATTTCTATGCTGCATCAAAGCATCTTTATTGTTGCACCTACAAATATGAAATAATGATTTTATTGTTACCATAATTTATATTTAGTGGCAGAGAACAGAGGACATACTAATGGCAGCTTTCTCTTGATTTTTTTTTCCCACTGCGGACTCTGCTGTTCTCCATCGCTCACCAGTTCTGCCTATGAATACCTCCCTTTCACAAGTGATATCAAACAATTTCATCATTTATCATATAAGAAAGCAAAATAAACTGATGAGAGGCCTTCTTAGCCCTCACCAGAACCTCTGACCATCAACCTTTCACCATCTGACACACCTCAAGGGGAAAATCGCAATCAATTGGACAGTATATCTGTACTTCCCTGGCATGGCTACATTCTGCTTTCCCTACTTAGCACCCTGGTTTTGCCACCCCTTCCCTTCTGCAGATACGTCTAGTCTCTTCTTTCTTCCTAATATCCTACAAATATCAATCTTCTCTGTCTTGAGCTTCTCTGCATCCCACCTTGTCATCCTGGTTTGTGTCTCTGCACTCTGCTTCAAGGTCACACCTTCACTGACCCAGTCCATAAATCTGCCACAAGCTCTAGTTTGAGATTGCTTTGTGTAGAATTCAGTGGCTCTAGGGCATTTCCTGAAGCTGCTAACAAATGCAGGTAATATCCCATACTATATTCTTTCCTCGCAGGCCGCTGTAAAAATAGTCATTTCATGTTGCATACTTATGTGGAAACACCACCCCACCCCCTCACTCCCCAAGCTTTCTTAAAATTACTTTCACTTTCCTCGTAAAAGCTCTTTGATAATGTCAAACAGTACATTTTAAACTGATTGATTGCAAGTGGTCCCACTGGAGAATATTTTGGCAAAACAATGAAACTTCAGTACTATAAAAAATATTGCATGAATAATAAGGGTATCTGACCAATTGGAAGAAGCTCAAAATAGATATACATGCCATAGCATTAATTGCTACCAATATTCATGCATAAATGGTGTACTCATGCCAACTGAAACAATAACCTAACAAAACAACTTGAGACTGAAATCAAAACAAGATCCAACAGATGCTCAGCTACTCTCCTAGCCCCCTCTCCCTTTTCTACCTTGACATGCCAAGAAATATTCATGTATATAAATAATTCCCTAGGAAATAATTTATCATGTGCAATTGGTCACACTTTTACTTTTGGGCTAATCTAGTGTATAAACAGACCTCTCTTTAATCCAAGTTTAGAAGAAATGCATACATGCATTAATCTGACACATTTTCTGTAGTGTTAAAAAGATTTAGTAACAATTAAGATACTGGAACCAATTGGAAGCAAAAGAGGGAGGGTAGAAGGTTTCTAATATTTTGTTATGCTCTGGCTGCAACATTATCATAAATGTATATAGCAAATATCAAGGATGCACATAGCTCAATTGCTTACAAAATGAAATTCATTACATCTTGGCTTATATATCCTCCGAATACAGCACATAAAAATGCTATAAAAACAAATATTTGAAAGCTCCATTAAGCAAAACTGTAATCGATTGTGGTTTGCCAGAATACAGTGTTATTTTAAATGGAAGTTTCTAAGAAACGTGTTACTTTGAGTTCAGAGGTAACTGACAGCAAAGTGGTAAAACCACGCTTTTCAATTTAGACAGTTAATTCCAAATTTTTCAGTTAATTCTAAATTTTTCTCTATATTATGCAATCTCAATCTGCTCAACTCCAAAAACCCTTTGGAGGCTTGCTGAATTCCTTCATCTCTGGTATGCAGTACAAGTTTCACAGCTGCAGACAAATTACTGAACAATCCTTTGGTTCTCCCCTGCTTTGACTAGACTGACATATCCTATGCAATTGTCATATAATAGCCACTGAATAATTGGTTTTCCATTTGAAGAGAATAGAATCAAATTCTGCTTTCTAAATCGTTCCTCCGTCCCACACCAGCCCCCTCTTGGCCTCATGATTTGTATATATGAAAGAAAATAAGGGCTAATGCCAGAATTCAGACAAAGCAGTAGGCAGACTGTTCACATGAGTATCAACCAACCAACCCTTTCCAGTAATCCTTCCTGACACAGCAACCCACCAGCAATCCCTCCATATAACTACATTTAGCCTGCGATTAATGCAGTCATTTATGATACACTGCATATACTTGGGAATTAATATACTGCACAATGCATCTAGTTACTTGCTATCAGAGAGCCAAGGACTTTACTAGTGGCTGAATCCAGACTATCTGTGAGATGACTATGTCTCTATTAGCAAATCTGAAAAATAAAACAGCTGGTGTTGAAGATCTGACATATACACCATACCTATTTTGTGTGGGCTTTACTTTGGACTCTGGCCACAGATCAAATACCTAGTAGTAGTTGAAGCACATTTTTGTTTTAATTTCATCCAAAAGTAATGTGGCTTGTGCGCTTCAAGACTGCTTTGTACTGTGAACCAAAGAATAGTGGATGGGAAAAATCAGAGTATTTGCCCCAAGGTTGCTCCTGATTTGAGCTAAATAATGAATCACATTCAAGTCTTTGTTATTAGGTCAAAATGTAAGAGCATGGATGCAAGGCATCAGACAAGATATTGTCTAAAAGATTGCTATTTAATGTCAAACATTGACAGTCAGAACACAGGAGCTAATTCTCAAGAACCTCATAATTAATCAGGGTAGTGATTTGTGTCCATTTGTTTGCTGCAACACATGTAAATATCACAAGTGAAAGCTGGAAGAATTTCATTCTAATTTTTCACGTATAGTTCACTAAACAAAGCCTAGTTTAAGAAAGAGGACTTTCAATAAAATGCTAAAGGGAGCTTGTTAAACACATGGAGAATAGTACATGGATGTTGTATAAGCACAAATACATAGATGCACGTGCTCCAGTGGAAAGCAGGAACAAGTTCAAGAAGTCCTTATTAGCAAAGAAAGCAGAACTGAGTTGGAAAGCCTCTGTCCACATGGGCAGAAGGCAGCAATGATAAAGCAGCATGAGTTTCCAGGGCAAAGAGCTTAGTAGCTCAAGGAAGATCCTTAACCCTCTTTTAGTGCTCTTTGGAGTAAGGGAAAAAAATCAATATTAAAACAACATTGGAACCACATTACAAAGGAGAGACATAAATCAACTTTGCTGTTTGGTTTTTATTATATAGAATTTATTCAAAATTAATATTTAAAGTGCTAAGCAACTGTAAATCTTAATACTGAGGGTTTTTATAATTGTAACTTATGGCATTTATGTGGTGGAGACTTAACTCATATTATTCACCCTTCAAATGCATGGACTTTGAAAAATGCATGGCCTTTCCTATTAGCAACAATGACCCTAAAAGGGAAGATCATACAACTAGTGATTAATTTTTTTTGAAGTACAAAATGGAGCAAAATCCTGCAGAGAAAAACATGCTTGTCTCTCTAGTCTTAGCGAACTTTCGCTTTCACTGTGGGAACACAGATGTTATAGGTAAAATGCAACTACCCTTGGAAAGTACTATAAATAAATTGATCACATTATATCAATCATTTGATAAGAAATAGAAAATAAATATCCTGTTAAAATGTGATGGTAAGGCTTGAGAAAAAAAAAACATTAAACCCATTTTTCTGAGCTTGACAAATCTACGTAAGCTCATTCTCATGAAATACACGTGGAATCAAAAGTTTTAAGAGATAAACAAATAAATGTATTTGGACTTACTGGACACATAGTAATGCTTTGCTCCCATTGACTCATGCTCAGACTTTCTTCCAGTGTTGTGCATTTCTTCATCACCATGTCCCAACCACAATAAGGGTCTTGGGATCCAATGCAGGCACTGTGAATGAAAAACAACCAGAAACATGAATATTTACTTTCATCTGTACGGCTAAAGATCTCTAAATAACTATGTGGCATCTCTTCATATTTCACAGTCCTAAAACAGATAGTGAAATTGATCCCTGATGTGGTATGCCACAGATGAAATGACAAAACAGAAGAGAAATTAATTTGAATGCCTACACAAAGGTAGGATTTCTTTCAAATATATATCTGAATTTCTGGCTGCATGCATGGTATGACATCAAGATTGATTATTGTGCTTAATTACTGGAGAATTACAGTAATTCATAAAAAGCATATGTTCCTAGCTCCAAGAAAATATTTCAGGAATTACAGTTCTTAGTCTTTTCTATCAGTTTTGGAATTGTAAATCAGGTGACAATGTCTATTCTTCTAGAAAACTCTTTGATTTGTTTTCTGTACTATTACAGAATCCCTGGAAGTAAATTTAGAGGGGCTCTGGTGGCTGCCATCATACCGCTTGCACAACATGTGCTGCTTTAGACATTCCCTCCTAGCGGCACATGAGGAAGAAACAAGTTGAGAGAGAAGGAGATAGTCCAGCATCCTACAGAGTCTGTTTTCACTATCAAATGGCAGCTTCCTTTTGCTACTGGTATGTCAAGCATTAGCAGTCGAGGCAACAGGTCTGCAGTTTCATAGTTAAAGATACATAAGAAAGGAAGTTAAAATCCCATCACAGTGAAGCATAATAGAGTTGTTGTAACACTTGTAAAAATACCTAGAAATTATACATGAAAATGATAAATTCAAACATCTTGTCAAAATTATAAAAAATGCTAGACCGATCATTCTTGTTCAGCTCAAGCCCATGTGGACTATCATTCTCTAAGAGCCTGTTCACATCACCTTTCCTGTGAGAGGCTGCAAGAGCTGGGACTGTTCAGCCTGGAGAAGAAAAAAAGCTCATTGGAGATCTCATCAATATATAGAAATACCTGAAGGAAGGTTGCAAAGAAGATGGAGCCAGACTCTCTTCAGTGTTACCCAGGGACACAACCAGAGGCAGTGGGCACAAACTGAAAGGCAGGAGTTTCCCTTTTAACATCAGGAATAACTTTTTCACTGTGGGGGTGACCAAGCACTGGCACATGCTGCCCAGGGAGGTTCTGATATCTCCATCCTTGTGAGATACTCAAAAGCTGCCTGGACATGGTCCCGGGCAACTAATTCCAGGTCACCCTGCATGAAGCAGGAAGCTGGTCCTGATGACCTCCAGAGGCTCCTGTCAACCTCAGCCCTTCCATGATTCTGTCCTTACAAATCCTGTGTTTTATTCATGTTTCTATTTATGTCCAGCATTCCTCATATACTTCCGCACTAACATCAGACAAAATGCAGACTTATTAATTCTCTAGTATGCAATTTTGTAATACCATTACAGTGGGTTCTCACTGCTTATAAATTTTAAAGGACTCTTTTCTACAGTACATTTGGCAATGTGGATTGCCAGCATTATATGAAAGGATAGTTGCCATCTGCAAAATGGGCACAGAGTCAAAAATCCCTAGGTACCCCTCATTAGACTGCATGTTCAAAGATGAAGCTTTTGGTTTAAGGGATTCAGTGTTGAGAAGAGAGTTCCCATTGATGGCTCGTGCAACTGTGAACACTTAGCATTTCTGTAACTCAGGCTGCACATTTCCATTTAACTACCTAGAAAGTGAGAAGGACAATTAATGGAAATTATGGAAAGTTTTAAGTGTCTTAGTCTTCCAGTATTTGCAAGACAAGATGTTTAACATTATCCTTCAGAATATCTCTGATAATGCAAAAAGAATACAAAACAAAATTAAAGCCTGACATAATGTACAACTGGCAACATTAGCTGTGCTATTTCTCAAAGTAGAAGTGTTCACTTTTCCAACTTCACTATTCCTTTACATTACGTGTTAATAGTTTTACATGAAGTCATTATGCTTTTGACGCTTTTTATCAAAACATAAAATATTTTAGAAGTCAGTATGGTTTCACATAGAACTGCACTCCCTCCTTCCTGGCAGTAAGCTGATCCTTCTCCCACTCTGCTCTTAGATCTCATTTCCTCTTTTGCTTTTGTTTCCACATTACTTTCCACTCAGGCAAATCAAAATGGTTTGTACCTGCCATTACAAGTCACTTAGAAGTTATATGTAGGGCACGCAAAGCTATTTGAACCATTCATATAACCTCTTGGTACTAGAACAGATCCTATTTTCATGGAAGAAATAAAGTTTAGAAAATGCTGAAAAGTCCTTGCACTGTTGTGATAAAGACTGTTCGATCACTCTGTAAACACTGACCATTTCAGTGAGCAACTGGGTTTGGAGAATACTGCAGAAAGATAAAATTAGGTGAGTCTTTTCAGAATACAGTTGAAAAAGTCCACTGAGCAAATGAAAACTATGACTTTAAGAAGCTAATAACTCTAATTTCCCCCTATACTGGCAGTTCATATTTTTTACCAAGTGCAAATGATAGGTAGTTGAGTGTTGCTCCAGCAAGGCATTCAGTTGGCTGTGATGATTCACTATGCCTAGTGACAGTCATGCAACACTTAAACAAGGGATTTTGACTGACTAGCAAGAGAACCATAAGCAAACCAGCAATAGTAAGTAATTTTCTTCATCAATTTTATAATGATCACCAAGCAGGCTAGCAAACTGCTCTACTTTAGTTACATTTGAGATGATTTATTCAGACAGAAAATAAGACAGAAATGAGCACCATTCGGAGCAAAATATATTAAAAACTCCACACAGTTCAAGACTAAAAGGAATTCATTGTGTGTTCTCCAATGAACAAAAAACCACTTTAAATTAAAAGCTATATCCTGATACCATTAATTTCAAAGAGATTTAAAAATCTCTTTCCAGGTTAAGAACATATTCCCATATCAATATAGTCTGTAAGTGTTAAAGAGGTATCCTCTTGAGATGTAACATTTCTTTTCAGAGAATATATAAACACAAGAGGTGCATCTTCAGAGACTGTTCAATGAAACATTTTTCTGCTTTTACCTACACACAGCATTTTGAAGAAGAGAGAATATTTCAGTCTCTTGATCCTTTCAATCGTTTCTGCTGAGATAGTCATGCCTACCTAGTTCCAATTATTGTCAACTGTGATCCGGATACTGTATACCAGGAACTGAACTGGGGTTACTATTGTATTTCACAGAAGCCAGATTCCTCACTGCAAATTTGAACAGACAACTGAAGATAAGAGCCTGTCTCATGCTCCAAATGCACTGTGCTATCCATTTCTGAATGAATACATGAATCTGATAATAGACTTCTGTACAAAGGTACCTGTCAGTGTTTTCATTACTGCTGGTTTTGAAGATATATACATATATATGTCTGCAATGAAGAAAGAGGATCTAAAGATACAGAGGAATAATGTAGACTATAAATGGTAGGCATGCAATTTATAAAGTCCTAGGAGTTCAAACTAAGATGCATGTCAAATATTCAGAATCCTGCTTAACTCTTGCTTGTACCAAGAAAAATCAAAGTCTTTAATCATCTCTATCTTTATTTGGTTTCCCTTTATTTTCTTTTTACCATCCAATTCCTTTAACTTCTGTTTCCAGATAATTTGATATTTGCCAAGTATCAAATGCCTAGTGAAATGATGTCTTAGAAAGTAGGTTGCTTTAAACATGTCAGGTGATTTTCAAGAAAAACTCAACAGCAACTACACTGAATTTAGAAATCCTCAAATGTTTTGGTATTTTTTAAAGCAAAGAAATTAATTACATCATGACATATGAAAACCATATGCCTGTTTTAAATTTTTATTTATTAGCTTACTTCTTTGTTTTTGAATTGGAAATACATAGTCAAGACCATCTGGTTTTCTTTCAACTTTTCAAACTAAAAGGGAAAGACATTTTCCTCTTCCTCATAACGCTACTTCAAGAAATACATTGGGAGCAGGCTGTAACACTCTTATTTATAAAAATTCCTTCTTGTTGCCAAAAATGTGTGCTTTACAATACAATACACACATGCATAGATCACACACATATTTCAGGTACAGCAAAGTGTAAATGGACAGTTTGTGTCTGGTGGATTTTATGGGCCAGATAGACAAAGATTTTCTGCTAAGACTTTGGTGTTCACAGAGGAAGAAATATAGGTCAACCTCAGCTTTGTAGAGCTTGAACTGATTCCCTTCCCAGTATGGAACTAATATTCTACTTCTTTTGAGTGAGGAAAACTTTCAGTGTGCTTATTTCATGGTTCTGCTGGCTCATAGGTTCACAATAATTTAAGATAATTTTGCAGTGCATCTAATACCTGAAAAAGAGTTCCTATATGTTAAATGTCATTATAACCTAGCCTTGTAGCCAGGATTATGGTTTATCCCAGTCTGGGAAATGTATAAGGATTCTGATTCTGCGGAATACTCTGAGATTCTTCCCAGAGAATACTTTCAGAGATTCTCCAGAACTTCTAGAATAGTCATACTCTGGAATCAGTAATTCAGATCAGTCCTTGTGGGGTTACAACATTTTGATACAGATGTGCTTCTTTGATTTAAACTGGAATTAGCCTTGCATATTTTCATATAAGGAAATCCATCCGGATATCAAAATATAACCATTCTAGAATGATTATTTCAAAACAGTAATTTCAATTCCACGTGTTGGCAAGCTTTCCCAGACACTTCAGCACTTAGTAATAATTTAGGCCACATTACTCAGAATCACAGAATGGTTGTAGCTGGAAGCAGCCACCAGAGAACATCTAGTCCAACCTGTCTGTTCAATCAGGGTCACTCACAGTGAGAGTTCTATGAATGAAATACAGCATAATCAAATTTGTAATAATTGTTTTGTTTTGTTAGTAAATTCAGTACCCTTTCTAGTACTGTGTTGTTAAAGTTATCTTTTGTATACATACAGATTGCTTAGCCGATTGTTAACAAAGACAAAATAAAAATGATGGAGTACAGAGGGAGAGAACAGTTATGATTACAATAGAATAGCTACAATAACATTACTTAGCAAAACAGTCTTATGACCCAGTAATATTTTAAGTGTAGAATGTAAGAAACAATATTCAACAATTCCCAGAAATTGTTGGGATCTTTTTACATCTGAGAAGTCACTATTTGTACAGCTTTTATCAGGCAACACTATTTACTTAGACAAAATGTCATAGTAAGACCAGCATGTGAAACCTGTATTCCATGAAAAGTACCAATTCTTGAACCTTTCTCGGTAAGATATTGCGAACATTGGGTTGATGCAACCTTTCATTGCCTCTACTTTCAGAATTGATCCACTGACAATACCAGTACCAACTATAACATTGATAAATTTGCCTTGAAGAAATTACTGTCATCCAAAGTTGCTTCTGGAGGATACAGATGCCAATAAAAGACAGCTGAGTTGCTCTTTTTACAGGCAAAAGTCTTTATTTCCCTGCTACAGATCTCACTCTTTATTACAGACACAGACCCTTCAAAGTAAATATCAAACACTGCAACTTTAGAGAGTTTAACAGTTATTTTTTCCTCATAATAATTCTATTTATCTCACATTATAGTTAATTAGCAGGTATACAAAAGTCACTTGTGCTTTATGCTTGGCCTACTCAATTCTGAAGAAAGCGGGAGAATTCATAGTGAAAACAGTAGTTCCAGCTAATAATGCTGACAGTCTTCTGTAAAAGGTGCATAAACATTTGTGAATTGCAATACCCAAGCGATAATAGCCTGGTCAAAGCTTGAGGATTTTCCCCAAGGAGAGCCGAATCAAGGTAACTGCTTTGCTGTTTTCTCCTGGAGCATGAAGACTCCAGTTTTGGAGAACTGTTTTTAAGAACTCAAATGTCTCAAACCACTTCTTAGCAGATTCCTGAATACAGCAGGATACTGTCAGGATGTTCAAAACTATTCAGTCATTGGCCAAAGTCAGTGAGAGACTACCCCACCATGAAAAATGTCAATCCAAGTAACTAGCATGGGCAACTCATAAACAGCAAAATCATCATGGCATAATGGAAAGTGCTGAGAAACCCCATCTATAAGTGTGAGAACTGGTTCAGCCTGTGGTATGATCTGCTAAAGTGCATTGAACTGCACCTAGAACACACACACAAAAAATAAAAAAAAAATCAGAATAAGCCTCCAAATGTAAAACTATATCTTCAAGGACCTTCAGTAACAGTGACTGTGGGAGCAGAACTGTGAGTTGGCATGGAACAGGACTGCCCTGAATCAGAGGGAATGTCTGTCAGAGGCAACACCATTTCACAGAAGATTCCACCACAGGAAAGTGCTGGAGGAACAGATTTACAAGAAAATACAAATTAGTTAAGTATGTACAGCATGTCAGAGTGATAATTAAGGAGACATAATAAACTACAAATAAAAGCAACAAGCACATGCTTTGAGGCTAGTATGCGAAGATAAAAGAAGGAATAATGAAATAAAAATGAAAAAAATCAGGCAATCTCAAAATTCTGTTGATATTGAGATATTAGCTTGTGGAACAGTTTGTTCAACAGAGGGACTGAAGTTGCATTGTCTGAAAGCTTTGCAATAAACCTAAACAAAAAGATTAGAAAAGATTAAATGGTGAGCACCTTGCCATTAACACAAAAACACAGAGCAGATGTGCTAGTACATCTTGCGGCTTTGGAGTTTTCTAAGGCTGTTATACATACACAAGCATGCTTTATTTCTATTTATAATTATGTGAAGTATATATTAAAGACTACATATGCCCTTGATCTAGGAAAGAAACTAGTTATTATTGATGCAAGTTCAGAATATGGCCTTGGCACATACAGCAATAAATATGATAAATGTGAATGGATAAATTAAAACAATTAAAAAAAAATAAAGGAAAAGAACCATAATGCCGAAGGCACTACTGCAGGTAAGATTTGCCCATTACTCTGTCCATTGCTACAGTATAGAAGTAATGGCAACATAACAAGAATGTGAGTATCAAAGCACTCAGCACCGCAGTGACTAAGTTCCAGATGCTTTACTACCAAGTGAAATTCATAACCCTAAGGTATCTATACTCTCTTCAAGTAGAGAACAAAATATGCTTGAAATCTAACATAAGTCAGAAAAAAAAGCCAAAAGTGAGTGATAGTGAGAGAAAGACTATGTCTGCATTTTCCAAATGACATTAGTCGTTAATGACAGATGACAAGGACATGCCTTATATTATCTAGATCACACCTGCAAATCCTCTCCGCAAAACAGCTAGAATTGCCAGTGAACACTTCAATCAAGAAGAAAAAATGGATGGTAACCATTCTGATGTGATGGATATTTAATTATTACAAGGAAAGTCATACAACTACAAAAGATAAGACTGGAAAACCCCACAAGGAATAATTTTATCTACTTTAAGTAAGTCATTCCAGCAGAAGACACAATTTCACATAGCTCTGGGCAGTGGAATAATTTATCATTTGAGCAGGATTTGAGTCATTTAACTACTGCTCTACTAAGTAAAGGGGAACAGCACTTTTTTTTTTTTTTTTTTTAAACAAGCTCTTATTTAGTCAATTAGACTCCACTGTTCAAACAGGGAGAGGAATACTCAGCCTGCAGCTGTGTATCTGGTCTACAATTTGAGACAGCAATCCCACCCTGTGAGGCCAAAAGTACGCTTGGGCCCTGCAGCCAGAATAGCACTGATGTGCCCCAGGACTTGGACTCACAGGTACCAGGGACCTTGTGGGACCTCTATACAGGCACCAACTAAGCAGGTGCTCTGCAAGTCTCATCTCTGGATTCTGGAGTTCACACTTCGCTATTAACATAATGAGACTCCAGCCTTGAACTGTCTGAAGTGTAGGCTTAGCATAAATATGGGACATGCGCATTATTGAGCTCTCTGTGTTTATGACTGACATTATAGGTACACAGACTCAAAGAAAACACAGGATACCAGGTTAATCTCCCTTTCTGAAATAAAGTGTGCTTAGGGAATCGTGTCTAATGTCCTAGGCAACCAGAATGGCATAATTACATCATATTCAAGAAAAGAGAGAAGCATTAGAGTATGTCACTAGGTTTTTTGTTTTTTTCCTTCAGATATACATAGATGCATACATATACACCTCACTTCATGGAAAACAGGAAACAAAACAAAAAGGGCTACCAAATCAACACATCCTGTTTCAACTGGCTAAATACAAGATGAAACTTGGTCCTATGTTGGCCCTTAATCCAACAAAAATCTTGAGGCACAGAAATGACTGTCCCTTAAAATAAGCACTGCAGTCTTCAAATAGGGCTTTGAATGTCCTATCACTTCTGGTTTAGTAGAAAATGCTTAAAATATGCTACATAAAACAACAACAAAAAGGGCTGGTAAAGAACTGTAGTAAGGAAAATACTACCCTTCCTTTGGTGGGCTGATGCCAACCTGATGAAGTTTAACCATAACAACTGCAAGGTCCTCCACCTGGGTTGGAGCAATCCCAGGCACAGCTACAGGTTGGGCGGAGATGTGATTCAGAGCAGCCC